>PVIW01004889.1:103268-119477 GCA_004026585.1 Noctilio leporinus
AGAGAGAGAGAGAGAGAGAGAGAGAGAGAGAGAGAGAGAGAGAGAGAGAGAGAGAGAGAGAAAGACAGATGGGAGGGAGGGAGGAAAGAAAAGGTACATTGGTCAGTTGCCATTTGAGGCTCCACCAACTGAGCCACCCTGCCAGGGATGTTTTTGTTTTTTAAAGAAGAGAGTAGCTTCTTATGTTAAATGTTGTGGACAGATCATGTCAGATAAAGCCTGAGACTTGAACATTCGTTTTAGCGTATAGGGAAATGGAAGAAGTGGAGGAATGGGAGAGTTTTGTTTGTTTGCTTTAAGACAGGAGACGTATTTTGTATGCTATTTACACACGGATGTGATAGAAATGGTCCAGTAGAAAGAGGAAAAGTGCTGTTAGGGAAGAGTTGAGGCTTGCCAGTGGGCAGAAGTAGTGAGGACTTGGAGCCTAGCTGTGGGGGAGGCAGAGGACATGGCCAAAGTTGGCAAGTGGGTGAGGGGTGAGAGCATGCTCAAGTTCTCCCCTGAGTGCTTTTATTTGCCTTTATTTGATTTGATCTTATGAATCAAGGTTTGAGAAAAGAGGGGTATGGCAAGGTCATCGAAGAGGGTGGGAAAATGAATGGATGAAGAACTTGTAGTAGAATTGTCAGGTGGCACCAAAGACCCACAAAAGGCAGTGCTAAGGGATTGAATGTGAGTGTGACCAGTGCACATGATCTTGGCTCGCGCTTTAGCCACAGGTCAACCGTGGGGATGCAGATCTAAGATTCAACATGGTCTGGGGTTTTGCCAAGGAATTCCTTACCCTGCACTTCTAAAATTTAGAAAGTTCTGAAAACTCAGTTTTTTACTTGTGGTTTGGCAAACGATTCTGACAACATCTCAATGGTCAAGAAGCTGTAAAAACCTATAAGGCTTTATTTCTCCCACTTGGTGGGAATAAGCAAGTATTTTGCTATGGAAGTACAAATGTGTTTGACTTTGGGGTGCTGCCCCAGTCTCTGCTAGGGCATTTATAGTATATGCTAAATATTCTGAATTCTAAGACACATCAGTCCCCAAGCCATTGTGGATCGTTATGACAAAGGGTCAGCATGCAGGGGAGTTAAGGTTTATACCGGGAGTGATTATTCTGATGAACTATGAGATTGCATCCACCTAAGTGAGGAGGGAAGTGAGCACGTGAGGAGAGGATAGGGGTGCTGAGAAAAGATAGCAGGATCAATGGGCTATTGATCCCGGTGGGACTGAAGAATTGTTGGAGTCTGAATGCTAGAGGGAGAATGCTGGAAAGACTGGTTGAGATTTCTGTTGGGCTTTTAATCCTTAAAGGACAGAATTACAGATGCTAGTTAGTACTACCCTTTCCGTTTCTTTCTTGTAGATCCTTTTTGGTAAAATTGTCTCTGGTTCTGATAACATCCTCTTTATTCTTTTAATATAAGTGATATATTGTATAGTGCCATTAAAGGAAACATTGCCAAAGAATGCCTGAAATAGTCTTGTTTGAGCAAGTATCCCAAATAATATATAACCCGCCTGCCCACCTTTGTTATAGATAGAAGAAGAAAAGATACATGCCTGGTGACTAGGGGACAGAATACTGGAAATGGGGACTGTTGGAAATTCTAAAAATAGCACTTTGTATACATTATTACTTTTGATATGGATTAGGAAGAATGGCTTAATGGTCACTTAGTCCTTGTAAAATTCATTTTATTTGTAGGAAAAGAAAAGGAAAGCAAATTGGCAGAAAGAAGTTCCTTAGCATTTGCTTAGCCCACTTCTTATTCTGTTTTCACACATCAAATCCTAATATTGATAGTGATTTACTTACACTTCTAATTGATTAGACATTGGGAGACACTGTATGTCATGCCTAATGCAATATATGGGATCTGATGAGAAAGTTTTCTGTTGTGACTAATAAATTTTAGTCCAAATGGCCAAGCCTAGTGAAATATTATGGCCTTTGAAATATTTTAGAACTTGTGCTGAAAAAAACAGTGTTACTTTATTCAGTGGATGAATTTATTATCCCTTCCGAACCTCCGGCTTTAGCTGTAGCTTTGGAGGGGAATCAGACAGTGGAAAAACTAATCAAATCCTTAAAGACTAAGGGCGGTGAGGCAGTGAGGCTGACTTTTTCAGTGATAGCCTCTAGCTATACATTTTCTTATTTTAGTAACCAAAGGTGGGTTATTTGTAACTTCCCTATTAAGATATACTCAGATTTTATTCACACATCCCAATTTTCCTTCATTCTCCACTATCTTATTTTTCTTATAAATATTGTGCTTGCTAGTGCAGAAGTTGGATGCTGTTCTTCCTTGATCACAGGATCTAAAAGACTGCTTGCTACTTAACAATTTAATTTTAGAAATATTATTGAATAATCACACTGTGCCAGGCAGTGTGCAGAATTCTGTAGTGGTAAGGATTTGAGTCAGATTGTATACTGTCCTCAAGAAGCTTACAACCAAGCAAGAGGTGACATAAACATAAACAACCAGAAGGTTTGGTCACTGTATACTAAAGAATTTATGAGAGGGAGCAATGAATAGCAGTTTGGGAGAATTCGAGACTGCTTCAAGGGAGGAGGACATGGCATTTGATGTAGGTCTTCAAAGGACATTTAGGGTTTGAGAGAGGAGGAGGTTGAGGTGTGGAGGCCTCTAGGTCAAGGGAACTGCGTGATCAGGGTTTGGTAGTGGTGGCAGCAGGCCATTGAAAGGGATTAGCAGTTAGTTCAAACAGAGTAAGTGATAATGAAGATCATGGTCTAGTTTGGAAAAGTCCTGCAAATAATTGCATACTTTTCAAGTATTGACTTAACTATTTTTTGAATTTTCTATACTTTTTATATTCTCTTCCTCCCATTCTGCTTTTCCTTCAATTCTTATTTGTTATCTATTACTGAAAATCAATAGAAAGAAAAATTGAATTATTGTACTTATTCATTGTTAGTAGCTGTGGTGATCTGTGTAAAGTGTTGAATATGTTTTGTCCTAAGTAGGGTTTGGGGATTATGAGTATTATTACCTGATGTTGACAATATTTCTATTTATTGAATACTTAGATTTTGCTAAATGCTTTACTTTATCATCTTTTAAAATTCCAAATAAAATTTATGAGATACAATTATGAATGAGGAAGCTGAATCTCAGGGAGGTGAAATAACCAAAATTACAAAACCATTAAGGAGAACAGCTGGAATTCAAAACCCGCTTATGTCAGACTCATTGGCAGGTATTCATAGTTATATTGAACTGTACAGCAGACATAATGCATGTAATTGAAAACTTAGGTCTTAGGAAATGGGAGGTAGAAACCTGCAACTGGGATTTGATAAACTTTTTCATAGATAAAATATACTTAAGCCCTAGCTGTTGGCTCAGTGGATAGGTGCCGGCCTGTGAACCCAAAGGTTGCTGGTGTGATTTCCAGCCAGGGCACATAACCAGGTTGCAAGCCAGGTCTCCAGCCAGGTCCTTAGCTGGAGGCAGGTGAAAGGCAACCATACATTGGGGGGAAAATATAATTTTCAACACTATATTGAAATTAATGTAGATCATTTATTACAAAAATGTCAAGACACCTTTCTCACAGTAAAAGGACCAACTCAAAGATACTACACAGAGCACCAGAGGAAGTGCAAATGACCTGTTCTTTCTCTTCTTTCCTGAGAAGAACCAACTTTTTTTTTTTTTTTTTTTTGAAATGAGGTTCAAGGGCGAGGAGAGATCTACATTATTTTAACAATAAAAGAACAAGAACTATTTTAATAAATTTTCATTCATTTGGGTTAAATCGTTTTTGTTTTTTAGGTTCAGGTCCTCTTAGGATCCTTAAAAAAAAAAAAAAAAGTAATTCTCACCCACTTAAAACAAATCACTCAGTCTTATGTAAGACTCAGTTTAGTCTTACATAAACTCTATGTAAGACGTGTAAGGAGGAGCACATTGTTTGGGGAGAAGAAATTACTGATAATGGTAATGACACAAACAAGTAGATTCCTCAGTTGCTTAGGTGGATGGTGGTTCTCTGGATTAGAGTCAGGGTATCATACACTGTAAGTCCTTTTGTTTAAAAACAATGACAAGGAGTGCTCACTTCGGCAGCACATATAAAAACAATGACAAGGAGTGTGTGTGTGTGTGTGTGTGTATGATAAACAGAAGTTCTCTTTTTTCCCAGAAATAATTTTCCCCTCTGTGTATATATTTATTGAGCTCCTTCAATGAGCCGGTGCAGGAAATAGAATGATGAATACAGTCAAATACGCTCTCTGTTCTCTGTGAAGCATAGTTAGCTAGTGAAGGAAGTAGACATTAATCAGGTAATTCACTAATAAGATGTAAATTAAGTACAACAAAAACTTAGTATGTATGTGTGTAGAGAGGAACGTATAAGTAAGGTTTCCCTGAGGAAGAGATGATTAAGCTGAGATATACCGAATGAGTAAAGGAGTGGAATGTGAGCAGGTGAATGGGGAGGGATGCATGTTCCAGGCAGTGCACGTGCAGAAAAGGGCTCCGCGGTGGGAATGAGCATGGGAGCATTTCAGGGAAAGAGGAGACGCTGGTGGGACTGGAGTGTGGAGGTGGACGGCTAGGCTGGAGAGGTAGATAAGGGGCCAGACTGTGTTGGGCCTTTAGGCTGTAATAAGAATTTTATCTCCTGGCATATTTGCATTTAGAAAATATTACTCTGACTATAATGAGGAGAGCAAATTGAAGGAGGGGCAAAAGCACATCTTACTAAGAAAATTATACTAACGCAGGTGAGACCTTGTCGGGTTTTTTCTTCCTTGTTTTCCTAGTGTGCTCAATAAATATTTATGGAATGAATGAAGAAAGTAATAGCCTGTACTAGGTATAGGAGGTGGAGATAGAGAAAAATGGACAGATTCATGAATTAATGGATCACATATATAAGGCTTGGCAATAGATTAGATATTGCGCGTAAGGGAAAAGGAATTCTGGGGATAATACTAGGTCATTGAAGCCTTGAGAAATAGAATGAAATTCTTGGGGAAAGCATATAGATTGAGAAAAAAAGAAAGCTTGGAAATGACTCTTGAGGAATGTTAGCATTTAATGTTTGGGTAGAAGTATGGGCCGCATATGGAATAAAACAAAACAGGTGCCTCAAAGATTCCATGGAAGTGAGAATGTCTAGTGTCACTTGCTGCTTCAAGAGGCCTAGTAAGATGCGTCATGACAGATGTCATTAGATGTGGATATCTTCCATTCTTGGCATGAGTTTTTAGGGGAATAATAGAGGCAGAAATATCATGTTGGTATAGAGTTGGTTGAGGAATTAGTAGGCAATATGGAAAGGAAACAGAAAAAAGTTACCTATGGAGAGGGGATCATTTTGTGGCAATTTTATACTATAGATATGTATAGTCATCCCTTCCTAGCTATTTGAAATTCTGTTATATGTGGATTTATTTTTTGTGTGCTTCAAATAAAGTATATAGAAATTGCATGTGACTCCTTTTGGGGATAATTTGAAAGACTAGAGAGCTGAGAACAAAAGAGAAAAATGGTGATAAAGCAGGCGGCAGAGTAAAAATAGTTGTATTTTCACAGTGAATTCTTGTGGGAACTAGAGAAGAAGCTCAGGGAAGAGTAAACCGAAGCTTTGTGAGTCAGCTTTTTATTCTGTCTCAGTGACAGAGGGAAAGAGACACGTGTAGGGGGATTTTACTTCACTTCTTACACATGCTCTCTCTCTATGTATTGGAGAGGGAGTTTGAAAAATCTTGACTCAGCAAGGTTATGTTAAGTTAAATAGAGGGTTTACCTTCAGCTTTTTCTCATCTCAAGCATCTGTGGCTCTGAGCCATGGAAGCCTGAGAGGTAGGAATCAATAATTATGGGTCACAAATTCAGAAAGCCAGGGAATATGGGTCCATAAAACCAAGTGCTTTAAAAATTGCTTGGCTTTTAGACAGCGTCAAAACAATTCAAAGAATAGTCTTTCAGCAAATGGTACAATTGGATATCCACATGCAAAAGAATGAGGTTGGACCCCTGCCTCACACCATACATAGAAGTTAACTCAAAATGAATGATAGATCTAAATATAAAAACTAAACCTATAAAACTCTTAGAAGAAAACAGGAGTAAATCTTTATGACCTTCGTTTAGGCAATGGCTTCTTAGAACACCCGAAGCACAAATGACCAGTGAAAACAATTGGACTACATCAAAATTAAAAGCTTTTCTACTGCAAGTGATGTCATGAGGAAAGTGAAAAGACAGCCCACAGAATGGGTTGATATGGGACTGGTATCTAGACTATATAAGGTACTCCCACAACTCAATAACAAGAAGACAACCTCATTTAAAAATGGGCAAAACATCCAAATAGCCATTTCTCCAAAGAAGATACACAAATGGCTCCTAAGCACAGGATGATATTCAACCTCATTAGCCATCAGGGAAAAGCAAAGCAAAACCATAAGAAGATGAGAAAGTACTTTGCACCCACTAGGATGACTCCCATCAAAAAGTCGGATGATAACAAGTGCTGTCAAGGATGCAGAAAAATTGGACCTCTCAAATATTGCTGGGAATGTAAAATTGTGTAGTAACTCTGGAAAACAGAGTTTCTCAAATTTTTAAACATAGATTAACTATATGACCTAGCAATTTCACTCCTAGGTATATACCCAAGAGAAATGAAAGCATATGTTTACATGGAAAATTGTAATGAATGTCCATGGCAGCATTATTCAAGATAGCCATGAAATGGAAACAACTAAAATGTTCCTCAACTGATGAATGGTTAAACAAAATATGGTGTATCCATACAACAGAATATTATTCAGCCATAAAAAGGAATGAAGTATTAACACATGCTGCAACATGTTAAATGAAAGGAACCAGTCGTAAAAGGCCATATATTGTATGATCCCATTTATAGGAAATGTCCAGAATGGGCATATCATAGAGGTAGAAAGATTAGTGGTTTCTTAGGGACATGGGATATGTGCTGGGTATACTGGAGTGATAGCTAATAGGTATGGGGCAGGTATGAAAATGGACAAAAATTAAATGTGATGACTGCACAACTCTGAATTTAATAAGATACGCTAATTATAACATTTTCAGTAGACAGATTGTATGGTAAGTGACTTAAACCTCAGAAATGTTAACAGTCATTTGGCATTATCTGTAGCAAATCAAAATAAATGTTATCTGCATTATTTCTAGTGTATTGCCATGTTTAGAAAACAAAAAATATTCCTAAGGGTTTTAATCAGTTATTTCCTCAATCCCTTTGCCCTTTTTACCCCTGTAGGAATTGTAAAATTTCTCAGTGTGAATTTGCAGACTGGGAAGACTTTTCAAAAACCACTTTACTCTTTTCTCTGGGCATTGTTAACTTAATACTGACAAATTCTTCTTAGGTTCTTCATTACCTAAGAAATATTATTGTATAATACTATGGTGCTAAGAAGTCCCAGAAGGTGAAAACTTCCCATACGTTTAGACTTTTTCTAATTACTTGCGTATTTTAAGTAATATGTACTACTGTTGCTTTATTAGTTTTAGTCGTTTATCAAACTGCCTCCTGACTTTTGGTAATGAGGCCCTAGCTCTTCTGCCTCCTACCCCACACTGCCACAATTTTGAGACAAGTCAGTGTTTGTTTTGTTATGACTATGTAACTGTTACTCACAAGTAATGTGCTGTGATTAAATTTCCTTACAAATTTGGTATTTTCCTAGAGTTAATACTGCCTGTTTTTTAATGATTTGCTTAGTTTCCTATCTATCTCTTGGTGTTTTTTTCCCCACTTACTCAAAATGCCTTGAGTATAGGAAATAACCTATCACTTCCCCCTCCTTCTCCTTTTCCCCTGGAGTCTTTCCTCGCTGAGTTCCCTGTACTTTGCTCATTTCTGGAACTGCTGCTCCCCAGGCCACTGCCAGCTGTACTCTTGGGGCTTGCCTGAGCTCTTTCCCAAGTTAGGCCTGCTTCTTAACATCTCATTCTTTCTCTTTCTTGCTATATGCTCTCATTTTCCTGAAGCACATCTTCCTGTGAAAGAGTGTGTAGAAAGTAAATTGTTGAGTCCTTGCATGTGTGAAATTTCGTTATGTAACTCTCATACTTGGTTAACACTTTGGCTGTTTATGGAATTTGAGGTTAAAAGTCATTTTCCTCAAAATTTTGAAGGCATCGTTCAGCTGTCTTCTACTGTCTGCTATTGCTGTTGAGATACCTAATCTCATTTAGATTTTTCATTCCTTAATAGGTAGGGTGACTATATAATTTATTGTCAAAACTGGGACATTTGAGGTGCTTGCCTGAAAGGATACTAGGACAACAGGCACAACAAGCCGGGACTCTAGGGTAAACTAGGACAAGCGGTCACCCTCTTTATATGTGACCTATTTTTTCTGGAATCATTTAGATAGAATCTTCTTTCTGCTTCTCGTGTTCCACATTTCATGGCGATGTGTTTTAGGAAAAAAAAATTTTTTTCATTCTTGTACTAGTTCTTTGTAGGTTCATTCCTTCAATTTTTGGAAATTTTCATTATTATTATTATTATTTAAATATTATTTATTGTTTTAGAGAAAGAGGAAGGGAGGGAGACAGAGAGGGAGAGAAACATCAATGTATGGTTGCCTTTCACCTGCCTCCAGCTACAGACCTGGCTGAAGGCCTGGCCTGCAACCTAGTTATGTGCCCTGACTGGGAATCGACCCAGCGACCTTTGAGTTCACAGGCTGGTGCCAAATCCACTGAGCCACCAGCCAGGGCTTTTTTTTTTTTTTTTTTTAAGATTGTATTCATTATTTTCAGAGAGAAGGGCAGGCAGAGAGGAAGAAAGGAAGAGAAACATCAATGGATGGTTGCCTTTCACCTGCCTCCAGCTATGGATCTGGCTGGAGACCTGGCTTGCAACCTAACCTGGTTATGTGCCCTGGTTGGGAATGGAACTGGTAATCTTTGGGTTCACAGGCTGGTGCCAGTCCACTGAGCCACCAGCCAGGGCTTTTTCATTATTTTTAAAACAATGTTTTCTCAGGCTTTGTTAGTCAGATGCTTGACAATCTGAATTGTCCTCCAGGTTTTGTCTTCTCTCACAAATAAACAAGGGGATATTATCTTTTTGCTTTTTTGTTTTATATCCAAAATATAAAATACACTTATCTTCCAGTCCTGTTGAAATTTAAATTTTCTCTGTGTTTAATTTCTTGTTTCACATTTTCCTTAGTATTCTGTTCTTTTGGAAGTGTGCCTTCATTCACTTATTTGAGGGTGTTATAAGTTTTTCCTTCCTTCCTTCCTTACCTCCATCCATCCAGCCATCCATCCAAGATTTCTTTTGCCCTCCTCCGCCCCCACATTGCTTTCTTGAGGCCCTTTTTTTCTGTTTCTTTTGGTCGGTGTCTCAGGCTTTCCTCAGTGCTGGTGATCCTTAACTGTCTCTTCATATTTGAGAGGAAGGTATTCAAAAGTGCCTCTGAAAACTGACCATAGCTTTTGGGCCTCTTTTGGTTGGAATATTCTCAAATGGCAGAACTTGGAAATTTCATTTCCTGGGGAGAACAGGGATCAGGCCTGCAGTTTCTCCAGAGGGACTTCCCTCTGCTCTCCTAGCCTGGCAATTTATACCCGGGTCCTGGCATTCTGGGCACAGGGTGTGGGAAGAAGGCAAGAGGTCCCAGAAATCAGCACAGTGCCCTTCCGTTAGCTTCCTGTACTCTGTATTTGTCAGCCCCGAGTTAGTTTGTTGTTGTTGTTTTTTTTTTTTTTTTTCCAGAGAAGAAAACCTCCTTTTTCCCCTGGAGAGAGGAGGTGGTAAAAGGGGTTAGTCATGGGCTGACCAAGGAGATAATGGCGAAGGTTAGTGGTTCACCCCTCCCGCTTCTCCACCTTGCTGCGGAACTGCCACTCCAGAGCCCCTCCCCACAGGGCTGGGGGGAAGTCTCAGTAGCCCCGCCCTCACCTGTATTCCCTGGAGCACAGGGGCGATAACTTCCTTTTACTCTTCCATCTCCTGACTGTCTGAAAAATTTATGAAAATATGCTCTCATTAGTTCTTCCTTTCTCTTCTTTCCTGTGGATTAATACATTTATTTTATTCCTCTACTGTCTCTTAGAGGGCTTGAGAAGGGAGAAGAGATAAACTAATGTGTTCAATCTGCCACTTTTAACTGATTCTGGCATGCATTTTTTTCTAGGCAAAGTATTATAAATACTGATTAGATGTGGGGTAGTACTAGCAGTTTTGTTCCTCATGTATGTTGTTATGGGTTAAGTAGGTTTCTGTGGGCTGACCTGGAAACCTAACTATATCTATGATTTTCCACTGGAACTAGAGAAACAACCAAGCCTTTCTGAGTTGTCCCTCTGGAGGAATTATATCAGGCTGAAACAAAAATATTTCATGTACCTCTCCATTTTCCAAGTCTCAAAGAATATTACAAATACTGTATCATCATTGTTAAAATAAAAGCTGCAATAACTGTAACCAGAATCTGAATTTTCATGGAAAAGTTTGTTCCTAAAGTTCAGCTATAAAAATTGAACCCTAAAGCTTCATTTCTTTTCTGCAGCTTTTTTGAAAATAGTTTTCCTAAATAAATTTAAACCCAGTGATAGTGATAGCTGTGGGACATAGTAATAGCCATGGGAATAGGTTACTTGTATTTTCTTGCTGCTTTCTTATTCCTACCTTGCTCACAACAGGATCTGCTGAAACATTGTACTGAATAAACTAGACATAGCCAGATAGACCAAGAAAACCATCTTCTTAATTAGGAATGACTGAGAATAGCTGTGCAAGGCACTTGGGTAGTGGAAATGCAACCCAGAATATGTCAAATGCACAGAGTGCTGGAAAGGAAACACTGCAGATTGGTGTCTGAATTACAGAGGCCAGTGCAAGTGTAATGGATCCACTGCAGTTGTGCGGCTCCAATTCTCAGCCTCCAGGAAGGGCATATGGGGCTTTCTTCCAGAGGATCACCCCTTTTGTGCTGGGGCAGCCTTCCATGAGCACTTGCTCCCAGTGGCCATGACAGCCCCGGTCTCAAGGGATCAGAGACAATTAGGAAACCCAGGAACAGTTGTTGTAATCTCTTATGTGGCTGGAACAAGGTAAGGGCAGTGAGATTCGGTCATTCCATTATTTTTCTTCCATTTTTACTTCTTTTTTTCCTCTTCTTTATCTAAAAATTTTTTTTTTTTTTTTTTTTTACTAACCTCTCCCCCTTCTCCCTCCCAACCTTGCTTTTGACAGCATATTGACTAGGGACCAGAAGCCCATTTTTGCTTAGCCTTCAGGGCAGCTGTGTACAGAGCGGCAGTGTTACATAGGTTTACTGTGTCGTATGTCTGTGTAACACTGGATTTGGATCTTGTATTTAGCTGCCAGAAGTGACTGTGATGAAGTAGGAGAGATAAACTGATAGATTGGCTGCCAGAAAGATGTTGGGAATCAATCAGATAAACAGGGTAGAGAAATAGCTTGCTGTTTTTTAGTGATAATAAACCAGTGGCCTCTGGTCCCTGCATTTTAAAACGTAATTGCTGTAGTAATAATGTCCAAAAAAAGCAAATGAAAAAACATCACAGGCCGTTTTTTTAATTGCAATTGAGATATCCTTTTCCCTTTTGCAATAGGAATTCATCTTATATGGAAATTAATATTTTTATAAATTTGTTTTACTCCTTCCAGTGCCTACTTACATAAACAAATGAAAATGGGAGCATGAACTACACTTTCATAGAGATTTATTCCTCCTTCCCTATCCTCCCATAGACTTTAGCTATTTAACTTGCTGAAATATCTATATTGCTACCATGCCTTACCTACAAAACAATTATTTTTGTGAAGAAACAAGTTTTAAAGTCAAACCTGTATTACTGACAGATGATTAGCAAAGAACTAGTTTGTTTTGGTGTCTCAGATTTTTTGCAGAATAATTTTGAAATTTCAATTTCTACTGCTGTTTCCTTGCATCCGTGGAGCCCTTGTATAAGAGAGATGATGTGTACTTTTGCTAATGTAATTTAAAATGCTCCTCCTTTAATGTTTAACTTTTAAATTTATTGCTTTTCTTCACATAGGACTTTATGATCCAATGGAAATGCTTAAGTCTGGGTGAAAGATAAAGATTTAGATTTTGATTGCATGCAGTGGGCTACCCAGGATGAAAAGGAGAGCAGGTTAGAGTTCCCATGGAGTTAATTATACAGGACAAGAGACTGCGTCTCTGTGTTGTATTTGCAGTACACACATTGGTCTTTCTTTAGGTTCCTCTTAAAATTATTGTGGCTGTTAATGTGTCAGTGTCATTTAAGTTTAAATCACTTAATAGCAGGGTAGAGTATCGGCTGTGGAAAGCAAAAATGAAGTCCACACTTTTAATTATATATAATAAAGGCTTTTGCCTGAGGAAGACCTTCCTGACTCCTGGAGGTTATAGGTCAGAAGTTAACCACGTACCATTATCCTATTGGTGAGAAGCTGATGCATCTTCCCTTTTGCCACACAGCCCTTCCCACCTGACCTTTTAAAGATTCTCCATTGATATCGATGAGGTGGACAAAACTAATCATAAAAACAATGAAGGGAATGTTGCAGATTCATTGATCCATTTGAAATGAACTGCAGTACAATAAGTCTTCCAAATGGACTCCTATTCTCAGCTATTGCTATAAGCCACCTTTTTAAAGATATATAAATACGAAAGGGTTAATAGGAATTCAGTCATGCTCTTGCCACTGGGTTGTTCCTTATTGATCGTAGTTTTAGAGATGTCACTGTGCCATTCAGGATTCCTACTGTGCCCTTTTAAAGTTAGGGCTGGGCGAGCATAAATAAATCAGCTGCTTTCCTTTTTCTCCTAGCTCCTTCGAGAACTCATAGAACGGAAGACCAGCTCATTGGACCCCAATGATCAGGTGGCCATGGGAAGGTAATTTAGAGAAGGCTTTGTATTTATGCAAGCAGTTTACAGTAGTAGTTTCTCCCTTCGATTCCCCTTAATTCTGCCTTCAGAGCAGATTGGCCCTATTATTATAAAAGTTGAGTAAGGTTATAAGAGCCAGAAAGACAAAGTAATAGAAACATAATTGTTTACCCTCATTGCCTGCAGTGCAGTTTGAATAAGAGATTATAAAACACCTATCTGTGCTTTGTGCTAGGGTTTGTTTTTCAAAGTCCTTCTTATGCTCTACGCCCTCTGGTTTGGGTTGTGATTGTATCTGTATCAATGTCTGACTGGAGGATAAAAAGCAACCCCAGATGTACGCGCTCAGCTGTCAGCTGTGGCACTGTGTGCACAACAGGTTCCTTGCTCCTAGTCGAATCTGCTTTGTTAGAGTCTGCCCTAATTTAGACCTCCACCCCTTCAGTAAAAGCTTCAGCACAAGTAGAACATGGAAGCATTACCCAGATGTCAGGATGGAATGTAAAGTAGTGAAGGTAGGCTCTTACATGTATGCCTCATCCTGTGGTTGGAAAATTAAAAAGGGCATTTAGAATGCTAGGTAATGAATAGTGTACATTTAAATAGCCATGAACCATAATTTGCAAAAGCATGAAAGGAAACAAAAGCTGCAAGTGCCAGAATGGGATTCTGTGCAGAGAAGCATTTGGAGAATGCAATGAAAAATTTGTGTTGACAAAATAATTTTACTTGAGTAAAACATTATTTGAATTTTAGGATAGGATGTTGTTGGCATTTTGTATCTCTCTGGAATGTTACGGAGAGCTGTTCACTGTAAATTTAATATGATAGAGCAAATTGTATTTAAGTGGTGATTATATTGTACATTTATCTCACTTTACAATAAAATAGATTATGGTAATTAAGATTATATTAAGATTACGGTAATTGGATTTCCCTAGATTTTTTTTTCCTGATGTTGAGTTTTCATTGTATAAATCAGGTAAGATGACTAGCTGCTACTGTTTCTCCCTCTTCTTCATTTTCTTCACATTTGTTCATGTGCGCAATTTATGAAGATTTCCTTAGCCCAGTATCATTTATTTGAAAAATTAATTTCTTTTTATCTAAAACGACTGCAGAATATGTGAATCTTGTTTTCATTTGGACTCAAACAAACTGTAAAATTGAGATAATCAGGAAATTTGAAGACTGACCGAACATGTGATAGTAAAGAGTTATTGTTACCTTTTTTAACATGTAACAATGGTATTGAAATTATATTGAGGGGATGAGTGAGGAACCTTTGCCTTTTAGCAACAGATTCTGAAATATTACAGATTAAATAATAAAAATATAAAATGACTGTAAAACTGGTATCAGTAATAGAATTATTTTTAAATTAGCAAAAATTGGAAAGCATAAGAAAAAGCAGTCAGTTATTAACAGGCTAAAGTAGGTTTAAAGAATTCATGTGTTTAAACCACACAGCGTTTGCAGTATCAGTCATAGAACCTGCTGCACAGCTGAAACAGGAAAAGCAAACCCATCAGCTTTATTCAGTTTGATGGGCTTTTCTACAGACCGGTAGATTCAGTGCTTGTCACAGCAACTCCAAATAGTAAGGAGCATTGTTAACCAAATTTGCTGCAGAATTTCCCAGCTGCCATTTGTTTTTTTACCATTACACAAATCCTCTTCAATTGATTAGTCACTTTGGCCCCAGACTATCTTGAGGAGCTTGATGTAGGTTGATAATTTCTTTCTGCAGGGTTGTTAGTGGGAAAAATTCCAATTTGTCAATATGTATAACTATTTCTGTTAGTGATGATGCATAACATTGCTTGTGAATTTCCCAGGCAGTGGCTTGCAATCCAGAAGTTACGAAGCAAAATCCACAAGAAAGTAGATAGGAAAGCCAGCAAAGGAAGGAAACTTCGGTGAGTTACTTATTAGAAAAAAATTTAACATGTTCTATTAATGTTTCCCTTCCCTTGCATTTCGTCTATTATGTCCTTTTCTGTCTCTTCTGATGATTCTGTTTTTAATGATTGAAAAAGTAACAAACAATATTTGAGACTTTTGGGACTCAGTTTTCCTTACTCTAAAATGGAAGTAAGGTTTTAAAAAAAGTTTGTTCTACTGTTGCAAATGGGTAGGTTATATAATATCTTCATTTTTCTGAAAAAGAAATAACAAGTAAACAAGACAGTATAGTTGAGAGTGCCTTACGTTTAAAAGGTGATTTTTATATAATAATATAAACACTTTTATTTTGGAGTCTTATTTAGAATAGGATTATGTTGGTTCATTTTCATGATGCCATATGTGTACACAGTATGCTAAAAAGATACAAAGATTTCAGCTGCTATCGCTTTCTTAGCGCCAGCTCCTTCTCCAGCTCTTGGGACTCCAGCTGAAGGAGAAAGGGAGGAAGCAGAGAGGTCTCTATACTGTGGCTCTGTACGAAGCAGACTGATGGTACCTTGACTGGTGGTAAAACACCGAGGAAGCAACTGGCTACCAAAGCTGCTCCCAAGAGGGCTCACTCTCCTGGAGGGGTGAAGAAACCTCATCATTACAGGCCTGGTCCTGTGGCACTGAGTAAAATTAGACATTATCAGAAGTCCACTGAACTTCTGATTCGCAAATGTCCCTTCCAGCATCTGGTGTGAAAAATTGCTCAGGACATCAAAACAAATCTGTGCTTCCAGAGTGCAGCTGTTGGTGCTTTGCAGGAGGCAAGTGAAGCCTATCTGGTTGGTCTTTCTGAAGACACCAGCCTGTGTGCTATCCAGGCCAAACGTGTAACAGTTATGCCAAAGACATCCAGCTAGCATGCCACATACCTGGAGAACTTAAGAATTCACTGTGATGAGAAACATTTCATTCTTAAAAAAAGTTTTTCTTCTTCCTGTTATAGGTAGTTCTGAAAATTAGATTTTTTTTTCCCCATGGGGTCAAAAGGTATATGATTGCAAGTGGAAAATAGGGGATAGAAATCAGGTATTGACAGTTTTTCCATTTTCTTTTGTGTGTGAATTTTTTAAATATAAATACAGGGACGTAAAGCGTTAATGCAAGTCAAGATGTTTCAGTGACAAACAACAAGTGTTGGCGAGGATGCGGGGCAAAGGGAACCCTCATACACTGTTGGTGGGAATGCAGGCTGGTGCAGCCACTGTGGAAAACAGTATGGGGTTTCCTTAAAAAACTAAAAATGGAACTGCCTTTTGATCCAGCAATTCCACTACTTGGACTATACCCAAAGAATCCTGAAACACCAATTCATAAGAACC
>PVIW01004890.1:0-83399 GCA_004026585.1 Noctilio leporinus
AAAAAAAAAAAAAAAAAAAAAAAAAAAAAAAAAGAATTAAATACATAAATAGAAATTGAAATAATTAATTTTTCTTGCATTTTTACTAAATACTTGTCCTTACCTGGAAACTGCCTATCTGCCCATAGTCAGATAAATAGGAAGGGTAGACATTAGATTTATTAGTTCCATCTTCCAGTAAATAGAACAGAAAACAGAATCCTGGTCAAGTGAAAACTACTTTTACTATCTTTTCTACCTCTATAAGTCACCAAATCCTGGCTAGCACAAAATGAAGTATTTTATTTATAGCACAATTAAAAGATTTGTTTATTATGCTTATTATATGGTTATAGTCTTCATGATCAAACCGAGGTTTTTATAAAACCGTGGAAATATTTTTTCCAGTTTTGAAAAGTTCTTAATGTTTTGTTTGAATAAAGCTAAACTGACCCACTTAAATTAACCTATGAATCCAGAAATAGTTGGGGTTTTTTCACAAATGAACCTTACCATATTTATTAAATATTTCTACACTTTGGGCAAGAGGCAAAATTTTTCTCTATGTATGATAAATGTAGTGCTGAGCACCTACTTAATTAATATAAATATATATAAATATGTATTAGGAAATTAGTGTAAATAATATAAATAATTATATTATTAACAAATGTCTAATAATTTCAGAGTATATCTTTCAGGCTTTCTATAATTATGTTTGTTATTTCATGATGAGCAACACATTAGCTTGTCCCTGGAAATGCCATGGTTTTAATACAGTTGTTTCCAAGTGTGTTGGTTGCAAATCATTTTATCAAGGTTAAAAACAAAACAATGGATCACAAGTCCCGCTAATACCACTGCCTCCTACTTCCTTTACATTCAGCCCTCCTCACTGAAACTCTTCATGAGCATTGCTAGAAAGAACATGGCTGTGTATGGAAATGATACACACAAATTATATAAATAATTTTCTAGCTTGTTTTTGATGTAAACAAGCATTATGATTCCCTGATGCTTATCAACATAAATGCTATCAGCCTTTTGTGTGGCATTCTTGGTCAATGAAAAATTATTTTCCCAAGTCACTGGAAACAACAAGCTCAGAATTGGAAGTCCCAGTTCTAGTGCAGGATTTGCAGGATCAGGGCAGAAATTCTCTGTGCATCCGAGTTTCCTCAATTTACATGGAAAATTGTGATTCCTGCCCATAATTCACAACACAAAAATAAGAAACCCTGATCTCAGGGCAGTAGAAAGCAAGGGATCTTTCAGTTGTGTACAGTGAAAGAGCAATGGCAACAAGCTACCAGTAGTCCCTTGGTCTTGCTGCCAAGGCCTCACACAGCCCACACTGTCTCTGATGCTGTCCATTCTATTCTAAAGCATCAGAGAAAATGCACGGAGTTAATGGCCACACTCATTGCCAGTTCCAGCTGAACATCACATGGAGAGGATGAAAAAATACAGAAGGAACAGTTTCTCCCCTCCCCAGCTCTAGTGGGAACTCTGCGCTACTCTCCCAAGGTCAAGGAGAGTACTGAAGTGGGTAGAGAATTTCTGCAAAACACTTCAAGGTCTGTTGAAAACTGAAAAGGACATACTTTTATAATAGTACATTAGGTATTATAAACTTTTCTGCCAAATTTCTTGAAAGAAGTGATGACTTTGATTGCTATATCTCTGATATATGGTCAAGAAATAGTTGCAAAAGAATAAAAAGAGAAAAATACCCTGGCTAGTGTGGGATTGGTGCTGATCTGCAAACCCAAAGGTTGCTGGTTCAATTCCCCAGTCAAGGCACTTAACCAGGTTGCAAGCCAGGTCTCCAGCAGGTCCTTAACTGGAGGCAGGTGAAAAACAACCATACATTAATGTTTCTCTTCCTTTCTTCCTCCCTCCCTGCCATTCTCTATGAAAATAATGAATAAAATCTTTTTAAAAAGAGAGAGAAATATATTATTTAATCATTGATGTCAGCTTAAAAATATTAATATTTAGAATCTTTGATTTAAGGAATTTCTACCCTTAGTTTGAGGACTCCACGGTGATCTTTTTTATATATTTATAATCCAAAATGCTATTAGAAGTTCTGCTTTCATGTAGCCCAGTATTTTTCCATAGAGGAGAAAATCTAAAAGAACGTTCAAGGGCCTACATAGAATCATATGCTACAGTGTTGCCTAACATTAAGAAGACTTTCTCAATTTCTCAGTTTCTTATTATATAGAATGGAATGAATTCATTTGGATAAATGTGGGGGGATTTTTCACAGTATAGTGAAAGCAGTAGAAATCAAGAGACCTAGATTTTGCTTCCAGCATTATTGGCTATCTGTGTGTCATTGGAAGCCATAAACCTCTCCAGACTCTAGTTTATTACTCTGTTAATTAAGTAGTTTATTTATTCATTTATTTGAAAACACTTGTTAGGACTCAATAGATTGAGGCAATGTGCTAGGCTCTAAGAACAAAAAGCCAAGTAAAATGCTTTTCACGCCTTCAAAGAGCATGCAGCCAAGCAGGAGGTGACAGCATAAGCAGGAAAGGGATAGATGCTGTCATGCAAAAGTTGTTGGAGTAGCAGAGAAACCAGAGACACATTGGTTGCCATGGACATAAAGTAATTTCTAGGTTGGTGAGTCTAAAGTCAAGGCTTTATTTTTTAAAGATTTTATTTATTTATTTATTTATTTATAGAGGGAAAGGGAGGGAGAGAGGGACAGAAACATCAGTTGCTTCTCACACATCCTCAACTGGGGACCTGGCCCGTAACTGAGGCATGTGTTCTGACTGGGAATTGAACTCATAGCATTTTGGCTCGCAGTGTGGCACTCAATCCACTGAGCCACATCAACCAGGGCTAAATCAAGGCTTTAAAGTAAATAGGTTTAGTCAGGATTTCAACAGAACCGTGAATTGGGGGATGGCAGACTCTACAAGCACAAGCAGCAATAAGAGAAAAAGCACCTGGTCTAAAACAATGTTGCCTGCCAAGAAAACCCCAAGGGGCCAGTGTGGCCAGAGAGGAAGTTAGGAGCCAGAGAGCAGAGCATACTGGGAGTTTGGACTTTAGTCTGTGAACATAATCTTTCAACAGGGTCAATGGGAATGTTCTTGCTTCATCCACAAATGCTGCTCTATAGAAGAAGCTGCCCACCAACTGCACCCGCTGAAAGCAAATCAGTATTATCTACCATGAGACTCTACCCTTCACTAACTACTTACAGACAGACATCTGATGCAAGAATGGCCTATCTTGGACCTGGATGAACTGGGTTGAAAAGATAAGCTACATTGCAAGTTCACTTTGGCAAAATTTAGTAAGCACTACTATAAGTATTCATGAGATGTAGCGAAATGGATGGGAACCCTCATGCCCGCAAGTAGACATGTAAATTTGATATGCTAATCTGGAGAGTAAATTGGAACTAGTTGCTAAAATTAGTATGCAAAAAATCTAGCAATTATATATACATATATCAGAAGATTAATGTTACAGATCAATAAATGAACATATACAAAATTGCTTGCTCCAACATTGTTTTGGAAGTAGGGTGCTGGAGGCAACCCAGATGTCTATTATTATGAGAATGGAGAAATAAAATATGATGGATACATATGCTGAAAAAGCCTACAGTAGTCAAAACTAGATGTGTGTACAGAAACATGAATTTTATAAACAATGTTGGGCCAAAGAACAAGTAGAGCAATAATATAGTATTATTTATACAGATTCTAAATGGAGACCTACACAAAGCAACAATACTACCTTTCAAAGACACATATCATCCAAGAACATATATTACACATATTAGAATGCTTTTGGAAAGAGTGACAAGGAGAAATACGAGAGAAAAAATGAAAACAGCCTGACCTTGTATAAAAATGATATAGTGTGTATAGATATGATTAACTCAACTCGATACACTTGAGGTTAAAGAGTCACATGCTTTCTTAATAAACTAAGAAATAAGGCTAAAATTTGTGTTTCTAATGGGTTTTAAAAGGGAGTGTGGCTAAGTCACATTTATGATAGGACATCAAAATGAAGATCCCTTCAAATTTGCAAGCTCTTTCTTCTAGCCAACAGAGCCTTTTTAAATGCAGAAACACCCTCTAGCTCTTGTCTCCTTGAGATCCAACCTATTGTAGCTTCTATTTCCCGAACTATTTTAAGTAGTTTTCTATTCCTACTTTCAAAAAAGCCAAAATAGATGCACAATGTGTATGTACGACATGAACACAGTAAGGGATACCTGTCAGGACATTGATAACAATCCAAGGAAAACAAATACGTATAACTAAGCAGAGGAGGCAGTACTAGGGATAAAGATTTGGGGAACAACAGATTACAGAATATTATTTAAGTCATAAAGAATGAGTAAAACCATGGTTATAAATGTAGAGAGAAGAAAGTGGTCTTTCAAGGATTGTGTAAAGAGAGATGGGGCAGCAAAGGAAACTAAAAGGGAATGGCTGGAGAAAGAGAAAAACCAGGAGGAAACACCATAGGGGAGACAAGGGCCCAGTTTTGTTACTTACTTCTAAACTGTCAAGTATGTTGAGACAAGGTCATGACGATCTTTTCCAAAGCAGTTATGTGCTGTGGTAGTGGCAGGAATCCAGAGTCAAGAGTAAATGTGGTGCCACTCTGGCCAAAACCCCAGCTGATGTTGGCTTATCTGACCCCAAACAGCAAAATCCAGCCCTCTGGTTTTCCCAACATGACACAAGGAAAAAATAACTGAAAGATTTTAAAAATTTATGAGATTAAATAAAATAAACTTTTAATATAACAATATAATAATTTTTTAAGTGTGACCATCAGATAAAGCATTGAGACAATAAATATAGACTATCTGTTCTAGGATCTGGCTAGGAAAGTTGCACTTGAACTCTTAAGTCTCTTCCAGTTTTAATAGTCAATGAATATAGCTCATAAACTATAGTTTAAATAAAAAATGACCTTAAATGTGTTAAGAAAATAAAACAATAACTTGTTCCTTTACTTTAGGATGTTTTTTATAAAAGGAATACATGCTCATTTCAAGTGTAAACAACACAAAAAAACATAAAGTCAAAAATTAACATCTCACTCTCCAGAGAGACCACATTTTCTAGGCATATATGAAACATGTGTATATGTACACAATATTTTATGGAATAAAATCATTTCATTTTCAAAATATACATATAGAGATAAGTGACATTGAAACATTTTTTAAATCCCTGTGAAGGGGCACCAATTAATTGGAATGCTTGTCTATAGTAAGTAGCTGTTGGGCCATTATGTTCTTTGACTGGTCCCAGGAGACGTGCTGGATTCCTAGCATGGAGGGAAGAGTGGCACCTTGTGTTCAGCCCTGGTGCTCTCTCCACTGGAGCTGTCCCACCATGTGATTTGAACATGATTCTGTCTGCACAGCTTTCAGGTTTCACTCTTCAGTTCTCTAAGATGTTCCTATGAGATGCATGAAATATTTTAATAAATTCCCTTTCTATGTAAACTAGAGTGGTTTGGTTTTTTTACAAGCAAAAATAAAGCTCTATTAAGCAAATTATAAGTCAAATGCTCATCTCATTGAAACCAAGAGTTTTGAAAACTGGCAAACTGCGATCTGTGGCATCACTAAGAAGTGACCAAATCCCTGAGAGTTGTGCCTCTCTTTTCTCTTTTCCTTTTTCCTCTCTTTGCCAGACTCTAGGTGGTAACTGGTCTGTGGTTAGAAAAGCTAAAAAAAAATGCAAATTACTTTATTTTAGATTTTCCTTTTGTAATTTAAAAAGATAAAAACAATCAAAGGAAAGAAAACAAGACCTTCTTTGCATATGTCTTCTCTGAAGAAAACACATACTCTTTTTTTTTTTTCATTTTTTCTTGATTCCATTATAAAAGGCATTCAGAACAGTGTTTTTAAATTACTGCTATAGGTCCTGATTATTTTTGAAATCTCCATGAAATATTAGTTGAAAAAATGGAGAAGGAAAATTCTCCAGTTTTCTCAAATATGCCAACTATGCTTATGTTTATGTTAAGAAAATGAACTTTCATTTGTTATGTACTATAATACACTAAGAATTGTTTTATATGAAGAAAAAGGAAAGGGAACAGTCCAAGTGCAGAAATATTTCATATGCTCATTGTCTTTAGTTTTGATATATGCTTAATTATATTTTATTTTAGGAGCAGTTAATTTTTACATAAAGTATAGCTACTTTCAATTTTACTATGTCTTATCTGCAGTGGAGGCTTTGATGTGTGTCCTAGGCTAGATCAGAGCAATGCATAATTTTCTTTAAGTTCCTTCTATCATGCACAATTAGAGAGTTTCAGAACCAATTATAACGTGGATGTTTAGAAAGACATTACCCAAAAGTGGGAAAAATAAGATAAATGTCACCAAACAAAGGTCAGTGAATCAAAGAAAAACTATCAGGGAGAACCTGATGGCAATCCTCCTGAATTGCATGCACTTGGACTTCGAACTACATGAATCTCAGTCTGTTTTGGTGATTATAAAGCTATTTCAAGCCTATTAGAAGGATGGAGATTTTGCAGAGTAGTGTCAAAGCATTTGCCATCATTCAATTCTTGTGTGGTGGTTATTACAAATTGATGAATCTGTAGAACTGAAAGGTAGCAGGCACATGGGACAGTTGGGTTCCTTCAAGGTGTGACTTTGTGCAATAGCGTTAAAACCTCACCCCAAGTATTTCCTGATGTCATTCTTTTACTCAACTTGCTTCCTTTAAAAGCATGTCCTTTTGAAGGAGATTAAGGAATTCTATTACCTGAAGCATAATATCAGTTTATAATATAGCTTAGTGAGTTGTTCTGATTACCATTTAATGAAAAGAGCACCGAACTAGGAATCAGGAGACCTGAATGCTATTCTCAGCTAGTGGTTTTGTGCACGTCTGAGCAAATCACTTATCTACTTTGGGCTCCAGTTTCTTCACCTCTAAAACGACAAGATGACCGTGAAGATCCCCTGCAGTTTGGACATTCTGACTCTGTGTCTACAGTATCATCTTTGTAATTTAGCACCCTGAAGAATGGGAATCAAAAAGTTCACTTTTGATGTACGTAGGAATGAGAAAGGAAAAGTGGGAAGTGAGTCATTCCCAGACCAAGGGTGAAGAGGGATTTGTGAGGGAAGAGGCACAAGCTCTGAAACAAAACTGGAGAAGAAAACAAACGTCCATTTCTTTACATTGAGTCGTCATATGTTTTTGAAGTATTTTTCTTTTTGATAACATTAAAAACATTGATATGCAATTGATTATCCTTTTTAAAAATCTTTTGGTTGGATTTATTTGTATTAAAAAAGTAAAACAGGAAACTCTGTCTCCCATCTCAATTATTGTATCTCTTACAAGATAATCATTGTTAACAGTTTGGCGTTTCTTCCTGCAGACTTTTTATGTATGTATTTCCACACACACACAACTCTCCATACTTGCTCCTTTCATTTAATGAAAGTATAACAGTATGAACCTCTCTGTTACAAGTAACTCTGCTGGTGAGCATCCCTGTATATAGATCTCTGACACATATCAGTAAGCTTGTCTACAGGAGAGTTCTGAAAGTGAGATTGACAGGCTAGGCACAAGAACCTAAACATGCTGGCGTATTACCTGCCTTAGCCCAATTTCCACAGAGGTTAAGACAAAGGCATAAATGTTAAAACTTTCTTAAGAATGTGATCCTAGGGAGCAAGAATGAGAAGAGAGAATAAAGTGGGGAAAGAGGGAAAGCTTTTTTTCCCTTCGATTGTATTTTAAGGTCTCATTTTTTTTTAACCAAAAAGACAGCTTAATGAAGTTCATTTTCATGGAGCTTCATAAGTATTCACCCTTATAATCTATAATACAAATATGCTGCTTCCCTCTTGCTCAATTTCTACAACTTAGAATACAAGGAAGACAGTATCTAATCACGTATACATTCTTTGTATTAGCAAAGTTACTGCTGTATTTTTTCAGTATTTGAATGAGAATACATCCTACGTAATAACAGAAATGGCTTTTTTAAAGGATGAATGCATTCTACTTTCAAGTATTTCTGGAACAAAGTCACAATTTTAAGCTTGTTCTTTCATTCTTTGTTCCCTGGGATAATGACTTTTTTTTTTTTTTTTTTTTTTTTTTTTTGGCAAAGCAATCTATTATGTTGTCATAGTCCAACACCACTCTTATTTTCTACTTGTTAAATGATTTTTGAAAGAATACAAGGACGTTTCCATAACATGCTCATGATTTTACTTTAGATCTAATAGTTCAACTGCCACATATGATCCTGTCATTCAGTTATCAACCAACCAAGCAAGATCCTCTTAGTTTTATCCTTTGTTCTAAAAACCTTTCTGCTGTTTTCATTGCCATAGTAAAGTGTTTAAGTGCCTGAAGTTTCAAGTAAAACACACTTACTATATTGATAAAAGATAAAAACAGGAGGATCTACCATATTATTTTACAGGTCACATGTACGTAATTGTAGGTATATTATAAGAGGAGGCTTGTTTTCTAGCTATGTGTTAAAACAAAATGCTATAGTGAATAATTGTGTGGGTACCATTTTTAAAAGTAAGTACATCTTAATAGTATACCGCCTAGGTAACTTCTTCTTTGGTAAATGCATTCTATGTGTAATTCCTTTTCCTTGCCTAAAGAGGTTGGTTGTGTCTCAAGAGAAGATGACCCCATTCTAACCCCAGGTGTCACTTTATTGAATAAGGGAATTTCATCTTCCTTGTTTTTTTATTGGTTTAAGAGTGAGCTTGTTTTCTAACTGTAACTACTAAGACAAAAGAGAAATGCTGAGGAACTTGTGGAAACACTTTACTTTTTCCCGAGAGAGAAGTATAGGAAGGTACTTTTCCTTTTCTTTTCTTTGTGTGGTCATGTCTGGTGTGGCTGTAGCAGGCTTGCTATTAGTTTGAGGATGAAGCCAATGCTGAGAATAGCACAGTGGCAACAAGAAGAGAATCTGGGTCTCTGATGATGTCAGTGATTGCTCAAATTTTTCTAACTTTGGCTATTTTCCAACCTTTTGGTTGGGTCTTGTGTTCTTTGGACAAATCTTCGAACTTCTCTTTAAAATTATTATTTTTTGTTCCAAAGTGAATTTTTATTATTTTTTAAAATTAATTTATTGTTGTACTACAATTCGTTCATTCCCCCCTCCACATTGCCTGTCCCCTGCCCCACCCTCCCAACTCCTCTCCCACAGCCAATCCCCACCTCATTGTCCATGTCCATGGGTCTTTCACATTATCTGCTCAACTAAACCTTTACCTTACATTCCCCCCTCTCCCCCTTCCCAGCTAGTCACCATCATTCTGCTCCTTTTTTCCCCATGTGCTTGGTTCTGTTCTGCTCATCTGTTTGTTTTCTTCACTAGTCCCCTGTATTAAGTGAGATCATGTGATATTTTGCCTTCTGCCACCTGCTTATTTCACTAAGCATGGTACTCTCCAGTTCCAACCATGCTATCACAAAAGGTAGGCGTTCCTTCTTTCTTTCTGCTGCATAGTATTCCTTTGTGTAAATGTACCACAGTTTTTTGATCCATTTATACACTGATGGGCACTTAGGCTGTTTCTGGCACTTGGCTATTATAAATAATGTTGCTATGAACATAGGGGTGTATAGGTTCTTCTGAATTGGTTTTTCAGGTATAATCTTAGCAGTGGAATCACTGGGTCATAAGGCAGTTCTATTTTTATTTTCTGGGGAAAATTCCATACTGTTTTCCATAGTGGCTGAACTAGTCTGCATTCCCACCGATAGTTTACTAGGATTCCCTTTTCTCCACATCCTCACCAGCACTTGTTTGTAGATTTGTTAATGATGGCCATTCTGACAGGTGTGAGGTAGTTTTAATTTGCATCTCTCTGATGGCTAGTGATGTTGAACATAATATGCCTATGGGACCATTGTATTTTCTCCTCAAAGAAATGTCTGTTCAGATCCTTTGTCCATTTTTTCTTTAAGATTATTAAATATTTCATATTCACAAAATAAGTATATGCATAACATATCATATAAATAACAATATAATGAAAATCTTTGTACCCAATTCCATTGAGTAAAATATAGAAAAATGAAAGATAAGCAGGATGGGGAGGGAAATCTATATGGTTTCTGATATGCTAAGTTTGAGTTGATGGATGTTAAAGAGGGAGTTGGAGCTCAGGTTAGTCATCAAAACTCATCATAAAAATGAGGTGCCCAAGCGGACATACCAGTTTCAGAAAAAGATAAATGTCGCATACAATCCCATTACTCAGAAATAAATTTTCTTAATTAATAGTCTGGGTTAATTCCTCCCAAGTCATGTTTTCATATCACTAAGAGATATCGTGTGTGTAATTTTGCATATATTTTCTTATTTAACATTATAATAGAAATAGTTTCAATGTATTTAGAAAAGGTAGGCATGTGATACAATATTCAAACATGTTCACACACCATAATTTGTTCTTAATATTCAAAAAAATTTACATCTTTGTGTCTTAGTTTTAGATTCTTTTCTCCAAATTTTCAGAACCCAGTCTCAAGGTTCTTTTATGCCTAAAAATGCCTTCTCTAAGGCTTTATCACTTAGGCTTATTTTTTCTCTCTTCTTATTTGGAAATAAGTATGATTTGTATGTTTCACTTCTGTTATCTATCCTGCAGGGTCATTATCTTGTCTTTGTTTTCTTTTCTTAAGATTTTTTGAAAATTAACTTTTTAATTCATCTTCTTTTTCTTCAAGCCTCTAAAATTTTGAGTAATAATTATCGGATATAATTGGTGTAGACAAAAAAGGGACCATATACCAAACCTGACAAGTTCAGGGGAAGCCTACATGATAGCCTTAGAAACTCAGAAACCTAAAGTTACCACATAGGAAGGTCTAAAATGAAAACTTTCTAACTTAAAGCAAGTCATGGTGGGTAGTCTTGTCCTAGGCCTGGAACTTTTTGACAAAAGTCAATCTTTACCTTAAGTGAGTCTGTCTTTTGTCTTTTTGCATCTAAGATAGCATACTTTTGAAATGTCAGAGTAATCTTTTCTAGACCTTTCAAGTCACAACCACCAGCATAAGAGCACAAGACCATTGTTATCTTATTCCTTGCATACCATCTCTATAGTTAGTTACTAATTATCTTGTTTCCATCAAAGTAAAAGAAGTACAAGGTCTGTCCAGAAAAAGTCGAGCCATTGTTATTATAACAAGGACAGTTTTCACAACACTGATGTAACCTGGCTGCCAATTAGAGTGGACTGGAATGCCCATACATGAACAATGATGACTTCACTGTACTAATCCGTAGGTACAGTAGATGCCATTGAGTGAGCATGGGTACAGTGTTACTGTTACATTCAAAATGAGCAAGTAGAGAAATAAATTTGCATCAAATTTTGCTTTAAGCTCGAACATTCCTCCATGGGAACTATTTGGATGATTCAGAAGGCTGCAGCTATGGGCAACTAGTGGTTGGCAGTTTCATCACAACAATGTGCCTACTCATGCATCATGTCTTGTATAGAGATTTCTGGTAAAATATCAAGTCACCCAGGTGATTCAGCTCTGCTACAACTTAGATTTGGTACCCTGTGACTTCTGGCTTTTCCCAAAACTAAAATCACCTTTGAAAGGGAAAGATTTCAGATCTTTGATAAGATTCAGGAAAAATGGCAGGGTAGATTGGGAGAAGTGTGTGAGGTCCCAACATGCCTACTTTGAAGGGGACTAAGCCATCATTGCCTTATGTACAATGTTTCTTGTATCTTGTATTTTCTTCAATAAGCATCTCTTTCTTATTTCATGGCCAGGTACCTCTGGATAGACCTTGTACATACTTCTCCATTTTGCCTGCCTTTTTTATCCAGTCCCAGAGATTTCCCCACTTACTTTCTCTTGCCCCCTTAATCTAACATTAACTAATTTTATGTACCTTCCTTACATCTCCTTCTTTTATTCTAATGTATAAAATAATCTGCAAAATATAGCCATCCCCTGAAGCATTTTCTCAGTGTGTTGATATTTTAATGCCTGATAATTGTCATTAGTTTGATTCAAATAAACTCATAAAAATTCTCTACAGGTTTAAATATTTCATAGGTTAGCATTGGTAATATAAAGAAGTTATTTTCTAAGATATTCTTTATCTTATGAAGTAGGGATGGGTAGTAATTTTGATTTATCATTGTATTTTTAGATTCCTTAATATATGTATACCTCATCTATGTGTACTTTTTTTTTTTTAATTGACTTAACCAGCAACTAAGCCTGTTAGCTTTGTGTAAGATCCAGGCATCTTTTAATTGAATATTTTTGTGTTCACCTTTTAGCCAACTAGAAATATCTGAAAAACAATGTTTTTGTTTCCTATGACAAATCATTTCTTGACATTTGTGTCCCTCTTCTCTATTTTTAGATAAAGCTTCCTTTCTTAGGACCCAAAGGGTTTCTCTTTCTTTATCTCTTTCACTCTTTCTCTTTTTCTTTCTTTCTCTCTCTCTTTCTTCTTCCTTCCTTTCTGTCTTTCTTCCTTTATTTTATCTAAGATTAGTAATTTCTTTTTAAATGGGTGGAAAATCCCTATATAAATCTAACTTTGACAGCAGACATAACCGGTGAATTATCCATGGTGCCACTGACTGCTCTCTCAGGCATAGAGTGATTGGTCTCTAAGGTACCTATGTGCACAGCTTTTCTCTCTCAATTCTATTGATTTGCAGACTGTGGAGGGCAGAATAAACTGTCCCTTACTGAAAACTGCCCATTAGAAAAAGAGTTCATGTGTTAAAGAAGCTGAGGTAGTCTGTATTTCTTCTAAAAAAAAATCACTGAACATGTAAGTTATGCTATTAATACTATAAATACACATATAAATTTGTATCCAAGAAAACAGAAAATGTGCACTTATTATTCCAAAATAAAGGCCATATTTTCTGGTGTTTGACATGTGTAGTTATTAATAACAAAAGTTTAAACAACTGTCTCAATCTTCCTATAATGATGTCTTATGAGATACTTCATGTGAACTTGCAAATTCATAAGTACTATTCTAATGTAAGATAAAATTAGTACTGTAGATATCATTAAATACAACACATTTTTAAGATGAATAGAGAAAAAAATTAGTTGACAAAGTAGCAATAAAACTTGAATAAAATTAGAAGGTAAAAGCCATTCCGCTTCTAACATTAGAGTAACAACCCACAAATGGATCAACTTGAGCCCTGAGGTGCTATGTTCTTCTCAAGCAAGATGTATAATGAATTCTTTTATCCTATTTACCTTTGATGAAGGGCTTTCTATGAGTTCCTTAGCAAAGCATAATTTTAAATAGATATTGAGCCCTGGCTGGTGGCACAGTGAATAAGGTGCTGGCCTGTGAACTCAAAGGTTGCTGGTTCAATTCCCAGCCAGGACACATAATCAGGTTGCAAGCCAGATCTCCAGCCAGATCTGTAGCTGGAGGCAGGTGAAAGGCATCAATACACTGATGCCTTTCTCCCTCTCTGCTTCTCTCCCTAAAAATAATAAATAAAATCTTTAAAATAAAATAAAATTGATATTGATACCAATTTTATATGTAAGTTATAGTTTTCGATATACATGTAATAGTAATATATTGATATGTGTATAGTGCAATCTATAACAAACCAGTTTAATATAGAGTCACTCATTCTCAGCTAAGAATTTTTCTGTCCTTTTGATGTCCTCATTTGTGGCTCAATTGGGTGGAATGTCATTCAATAACCCAACAAGGTTACAAGTTTCATCCCTGGTCAGGGAGCATACAGAAGTTATGGTTGGCATGCATAGGAGAGGGAACAAATCAGTGTTTCTCTCTCTCTCCTTCTCTCTCTAAAATCAATAAACATATTCTTATGTGAGAATTAAAAAAAAAAAAAAAAAAAAAAAAAAAAAAAATAAAAAAAAAAAAAAAAAAAAAAAAAAAGGCAACACACGTTTCTAAGGAGCATTTAGCAGCTTAACCATGCTGCTTACAGAAAGATCCAATGAAAGAAAAATCATGCATTCATCCTGATGGGGGGAAAAAAGTTACATAACCCTGATGTATCAGAGACACTTTTTTCCCCTTGAAATTTTACATTTTTGTGCTGTCAAGCCTAAATCATAAATTTCAAAAATCAAACAGCTATAACCAAATAATGACAACAAAATCTAAAATCACTCATCCAGAAATGCAGACTAGAAGATAAAATGACATCCTCGGAAAGAAATCACTTTTATCCAAGAGCTCTGACAGCTGAGAAACAAGATACAATCAATAAAATATGTGCACAGAAGAGTAGAAATGGCACATAGTGCTTAATTAAGCACCTAACATGTAGCTCTTGGTTCTCTGTGCAAATTAAGGAGAGATGAGTCAGTTCACTGCTACTAATAAATATGTTATTTAAAGATTCCTAAAGATTTTTTACCCCAAATGCCTTTGCCTCTGTACCAACTTGTTTTATTCCTTAAAAATTCTGTATGTCAATGCTTCTCTCTTTTTTAAAAAAAGATTTTATTTATTATTTTTAGAGAGAGGGGAATGGAGAGTGGCAGAGAGGGAGAGAAACATCAGTGTATGGATGCCTTTCACCTGCCTCCAGCTACGGACCTGGCTGGAGACCTGGCTTGCAACCTGGTTAGTGTGCCCTGGTGAGGAATCGAACCAGTGACCTTTGGTTTCGCAAGCAGGTTCCTTACCCACTATGCCACCAGCCAGGGCATTCAATGCTTCTCTTTAAGATATATAAGGCTTCTGTTTAAATCCAACTATATTGGAAATTTTTTTAAAAATGTATAACTCCTTTTTTTCCTCCCTGCCAGTTTTTCTCTAGAAGGGGATAACATCTTAAAAATTCTCTTTCTTTTATTCTCTAGTTTATCAAGTTTGCTAGTCAGTCATCTATGAAAGACCCACACCCATGGAAATGAAGCCCTAAGGAGAAAGCTTTTACATGTAAAAAGGTATTTTTTAAATCAAATTAATACATGTTGAGATAAGAAAAAAATCAAAAGAAAAAATGTCTGGAGTATCAAGAAGACAGCCTCAATGCCCTGTTGCAGCAATTTTCAACAAGTGTGCCACAAAAACTTTTAAAATGCACAATACCTGATTATTTAGACAGAGCCACTGACCTATTTTCCCTTAGATTCTGTCAAATTAAAAAATGACAGCAGTCAACACAATAGCTATCAGGTGTGAATGAATTGAAGTTATACATATTTTTGTTTGATCCGCAAAAATATATACTTTTTGGTGTGCCACGGAACTTTAGTGATTAGTTTATGTGTGCCATGAGGTGAAAAAGGTTGAACATAGCTGTCCTACAGCAAGGAAAAGAGACACCAAAAGACAATAGGGTGTATTGAAGTCAAATTCTACTAAGTTAGCCATTTTGCCTGAACCTAGCTCTATGAGAGAGGAAAACAAAGAAAAGTTATGTTTTATCTATTTGGTTCCTAATTATACCTATAAAGTATTGTTTCACCTTTTCTCTTATTCTCAGGTATAAGTACTAATCTGCATCAAAATGATCTTAAGGCAGCCAGGTCAGCAAGGAATGGGTGCAGAAAAAGGCCGATGGTTATCCAGTGGAAGCAGGTGGTAGCCCAATTCTTACACCAAGGTAGTGACAGCAGAGTTCAGGCACAGCTTAGCCTTCCTGCCCCACACCTGGCATCCATAAGGTGGAATAAGTTGAACAAAGTGGCACTAATTTGCACTCTACTCCTACCATTTCTAGAGTCAGCCAGGCCTAGTGGAAAAGTGACCATCCATCGCCAACCTGCATTAGCATGATGGAAGGAGGAGAGGGTATTCAATACTCTGATTTCTTTCATATAGAATTGATCTGGAATTTTTCAAGTACTTAAAGAAAAGAAAAATCAACCCTAAATTCCATACTTAACAAAAATATTCTTCAAGAATAAAGGAGAAATTAAGGTGAAGGATAACTAAGAGAATCTGTTGCCAACAGAATTACCCTTACAGAATGGCTAAAAAAAATTTCTCTAAACAGAAAGTAAATAACAGAAGGAGACTGGGTTTAAGAAAGAAAGAAAGAACAATAGAATGGCAAAAGTAGGAGTAAAAAATAATAAATCATTTTTTTCATAAGTTCTAAAAATTATGAATTTAATGGTTGAAGCAAAAATTTTATCATCATTTGATATGGTGCTTAATACATGTAGAGGAAATACTTAAATATTTCTAAATTAAGGAGGGTAAAGGATCCTAAATAAAAATAAGATTTCTATACTTCTCTTGAAGTAGTAAAATATGTATACCAGTCGACTGACATCTTATATATATATTGTAATATCTAGAGCTACCTCTTAAAAAAACTATGAGATATATCCATAAGCACAATAGATCAAAATGTAATTCAAAAAGAAGGTTCAAGTGATTAACAAGAAAACAAGAATGTACAGAGACAAAAAATAATATACAAACATAAAGCAAACAATAAAATGGCATACTAAAGTCCTAACATAGTAATAATTGTTCTCAGTGTAAATGGTCTAATACCAATCAATATGAAGATTGATAGAGTAGATTAATAAAGCATGATGCAATTATAAGCTGTCTGTAAGAAACACCTTCAAATCTAACAACATAGATAATTGAAAATAAGAGGATGGGAAAAGATATACTTTTATGCAAATAATAACGAAGCAGCAGGAATGTTGTATTAATATTAGCTAAAGTAGACTTCAGTTTGAAGGAAAGTAGTAAGACAAATAAGTGATATAGAAGTCAAAGTACCAATAGCCAAATTAAAGTAGTTCCTAAAGGAAAAGAGAAGAAGATAAAACACAAATGAAAGTTCAAAAGAAAAATGAAAAACCTCTCAGAATGAAAGAAAAATTTAGATGAAATTGGGAAGACTTCATAAAGTGACAAGCAAGATAAATGTATACACATCACTGGACTTGTGATGAAATGTTATAATCTCATGAATTTTTTTATTTTTAAGTGTTTTTATTTAATAGTTTTTTATTATATTTTTCCCTTACCATTTATTCCTTTTATACGCTTTTTCATCTCCACCCACTTCTATCTCCCCTGCAATCGCAACACTGTTGTCCATGTTCATGAGTCCGTTTTCTTTTTTGCACAATACCTCCACCCTCTAACCTTCCCCTACCTCAGAGCTGTCAGCTTACTCTCTATCTATGAGTCTGTCACTATTTTCCTTGTTAGTTCAGTTTTTTCATTAGATTCCACAGATGAGTAAGATCATATGGTATTTGTTTTTCTCTGACTGGCTTATTTCACTTAGCATAATGTTCTCCAGAACCATACATGCTGTTGCAAAACATACATTTTTCTTTTCTTTTTTTTTTTTTAATGACCAAGTAAAATTCCATTGTGTAAATATCCCATCGTTGTTTTATCTACTTGTCTACTTTTAACTTTTTAAGGAAACTCTATATTACTTTCATAGTAGCTGCATCAACCTGCATTCCCACCAACAATGCATGAGGGTTCTTCTTTTTCCACATCCTCACCAGCACTTGTTGTTTGTTGATTTATTAATGGTAGTCATTCTGACAGATATAAGATGAAATATCATTGTGGTTTTAATTTGCATTGCTCTAATGATCAGTGATGTTGAGTATCTTTTCATATGTCTATTAGTGATATTGAGTACATTTTCATATGTCTGTATGCCTTCTTTGGAGAAATATCTATTCAGGTCCTTTGCGCATTTGTTAATTGGATTGTTTGGGGGTGTTTCTAGCGTCGAACTTAGTAGTTCTTTATAAATTTTGGATGTTATCTTCTTATCAGTTGTATTGGCAAATATGTTCTCCCATTCCATTGATTGACTTTTTATTTTGTTGATGGTTTCCTTTGCTCTACAAAAACATTTCAGCCTGACATAGTTCCCTTTGTTTTCCTTTTTAATTTTGTTTTACTGTTGTTATATTACATACATCTCATTTTTCCTCCTCTGCTCTCCCCTTCCCCACACATTTGTTTCTTTTTTTCTTTGCCTTAGTAGATACATCAGAAAAAATATTGCTATGAGAAATGTCCAAGATTTTACTGCCTATGTTTTCTTCTAGGATTTTTGTGGTTTCAAATCTCACATGTCTTTCATACATTTTAAATTTATTTCTGTGTGTGGTATAAGGTGATCTAGTTTCATTTTTCTGCATATATCTGTCCAATTCTCCCAATACCATTCAATGAATACCATTCATTGAATATTTAGCCAATTGTAACTGCTTGCTTCCTCTCAAGGCAGAAACTTATTTTTGGGCTCTCTATTCTGTTCCATTGGTCTATGTGTGTGTTTTTATGCCAGTATCATGCTGTTTTGATTATTATGGCCTTATAGTATAGTATAGTTTATATTCCTCCAACTTTGTTCTTCTTTGTCAGGATCACTGTTGCTATCCAGGGTCTTTTGTGAGTCCATATAACTTTTTGAAATATTTGTTCTAGTTTTGTGAAATAGCTCATTGGTACCTTGATAGGAGTTAGAATGAATCTATAGATTGATTCGGGTAGTGTGTGAATTTTAATTATGCTAATTTTTCCTATCCATGATCATGGTATGTGCTTCCACTCATTTGTATCTTCTTTATTTTCTTTCTTCTGTGTTTTATAATTTTACACATATAAGTATTTACCTGGTTAAATTTATTCCTAGGTATTTTACATTAAATTTGATTATTTTCTTTTGCTAATCTATTTCATGTCGATTTGATTATTAGACCACCAGAAGAACCTTGAGGTAGAGGAAAGTTTGTTCCTCCCTGACAAAAAGATGTTCAAAGATGAGCTTTTGGAGTCTAAACTATTTTTCCATTAAACAACAAACAAAAAAAGGAAAAAAAAAAGTTTTACATTCCACAACCAAACCAAAATGTTTATCATGTCTCAATAAAAGACAAAGCTTATTTTATATATACATACAGAGTCTATATGTATATAAATTTAAAATTTCCCCACAACTGGTCTCTTATTGTATAAATTCAGGCATTAAGAAGTATGAAATAAGTCAGATTTCCTATCTAGTTTTCAAACCCCAGAGATGCTGCCGAGCTTTGAAAGCTTGGATATACATGTGAACTAAGCCTTTGAAACTTCTAATGTTTGCCATCTCTGACAGAAATATCTGCCTCAGGAATGTGCCTTTATTACGCAGAAAATGAAAACCATCCATTACAGTAAGTGGTCTGATGCCTTCGTGAGGGACTTTCAAATACATGAAGGAAATCATACCAGAGAACTTCAGTTATGTGTATCCAGTGCCCATGAACAAAAAGAGCCAGAGACACAGACTTCCTGGTCAAGCTTTCCTCATCTAAGAAAATAATGGAGTCCCCCGCCCCACCCCCTCAGAAACAAAAAACCAGTGCAGCTTGAGCCTGGAGGAGAGAACAAAGGTTGTTATTTTTTCTTAATGGCAGCACTGGGTTCAGAAATTGAGCACAGCAGGTAGCAAGAATATGTATAGATTTCAAAAGATAATGTAAATGTTACACAGGCACTTCCCTTAAGAATGAGCAGTACCAAATGTGATAACAGTTTTCATTATTTTTCAACCCAAAACAAGGCATTCTGAGAAAAAGAACCCCTATTCTTGACTCTCTCTGCCTTGATTTACTATCAGGAAAAAGAGATCTGGCTATAATGGAAGTTGGGGGCAGGGAAGGGCTAACCTGTCAGTTCTGCTGACTTCCCACTTCCCATTAATTCCCAGCCTCAGGGGATGCCTCTCCCAGCTTTTCTCTTTGTTTCTATAATTGTCATTGTTGTTTACTAAATGCATCCCTGTGTGCTCTTTATGCAATACACTGTTACAGGATCTTAAATGGATTCCTTAACTCTGGGACTTTCCACAAATAAATCTTGGAGATTGAACAGTTCTGTCTCCCAAGCCTGATGCTATTTGACACATTCATACAAGACCCCGAGAAAAAGGTTTCTTGTTTGTTTGTTTTAATATTGATAAAATATCCAAAGTATGTATAACAAAAATAGGCAAATAGGTATTTTTAGAGGATGTTTGTGACAAGGTAATTTCATCCCCATAAACAAAAGATTAAACAGGAAAGAGAGAATGGAATTTGTAAAACTAGGTACAGAGTAATTTAAGGACATGAAGGTCCCAAACACTGCTGGACATACGAAACCATAGGCTAGACTCCAACTGTGCATCAAAAGTATAGATGCTTTGAAAAAAGTCAAGATGAATATTTAATGCTATATCATAAATGGAAATAGAAATGTGTGGCTCTAAGAAGCATAATTCCAGATGTTAGATGTGTTAATAAACAAAAACTAATATACATTAGTAAGATCTAATCTGCTTTACCGAAGGTTCATGAACCAGGCAGCATCCCACCCAGTGAATTAAAGAGGTGCTCTGAGAAATTGTACAAAACGGAAGGTTTTCATAGGCAGAAACTGGGCCCGACCAGAAAGCTAGCAAAAGAAAAGAAAGGATTGTTTGGGGCAGGTTCACCTTTCTTTGGGGAAGGGCAATAGGGGTCTTGTTTAGCAGTTCACCTCACTAGTGTTGATCAGGAAATCACTTATCAGTTGATGGTCACACTCCTGGGAGGAGCTAAAACTGGGATTAAGCCTGGGTTTGCTGTCTCAGTTTAAGTGATTCCGCTTTGGGCTTGCCATTTCTTTTCTTAACAGATAATGAAGAAAACCTTCATTTATTTATTTATGGCTAGATCCACAGAAAGATGATGAGTTCTGTAGGGAGAAAGAAGTGTGTCAGAGGCTTTGCAAAAGGCATGGTGGATAGGTGTTGTGAATGATAAAAAAATGAAAACCTTCATGTGTGGGACAATAGAGCAACCAAATTGTTGAGGATATACAAAAACAAAGGATGATTTTGCCATAGTCTGATGAAATTAAATCATGAAATATTCCATAGATAATAGTGAGATGAATAAAACTGAAAACATGAAGACAGAAAAACAGATGGATGAAGCAAGTACCAAGATTATCTGTGCGTGAAAATTGAAATGATTGGAGATTGATATCATAGCCTGACAATTGCATTTGTGTGACAGTTAGTCTAGTGCTCTTGTGGTAAGTTTAACTCTTCTCCCCACAACCTCCAAAAAGAATAGGAGGAAGATGTATGTGCCTGTCAGAGAGATTCTTACAATCCCTGACAATTTTGTGACCCCTGTGTGAAAAGAATTACTTATTCTCTGCATTGCAGTGAGAAACTCGAGTCCTGTTGAGTTTCGAACTTGAAGTTTATGTTCTTGGAATGGTGGAGATCATTATTCTGTGCTGGTTTATTCTAGCTGTGTGGGCATTAATTATATCTGTAAACTGAATTGGGGAAAAGGGGTATGTCAGGGAAGATGTTTGAAACAGTGCACAGTGGCAAAGCAATAGGGTAAGGGATATTGAAACCAATGGTCCTTATAACTTTGATTAAATTTAGCTTTAAATCCTAACTCTAGAAATAATTTTTCTCTATATATATTCCTCAGAGACCTAGCCTTTCACCAGATTAATATGAAACCCTGAGGCACCGGAAGAAGACAATAGCTAGGCCCTGACTAATGGTCACAAGGTTTGTAAGTTTGGCAGGCTAAAGATAGCATCATGACCTAAATCATCTTTTAGCTCCTGAGCCCTAAGGTAGAACAACCCCCACTGGCTACTCTCCCATGAAGCCAAACAGATGGACAATGGAATAGACTTCAAAACTGTCCTCAAGACCTGAAGAAATGACTCATTACCCTTATCACACCTCTAAAAAATCAACTCCAAACAGGACCCTGAATCCCTAACTCACCATGTCTTATGATTTTACCCTATATAATCTATAACCAACACACCATTGGGGAGTTCAGGCTTTTGAGCATTGGCTTCATGTTATCCTGGGGGATACCATGCATAACAAAATATTTCTCCACTGTGATTCTCGATGTTTCATGTTCAGTTTGGCAAGTGCCTGGTGGAGGAACTCTTTCTGTTCTGTAATAGTGTCTGATCTCCAGCATAACTCCAAAGCATAATTTGGCTTTCTTTGTGTTATCCTATTTTCTTGTTTGTTTTAAAATCAGTTGCCTTCTTATTTCGTCCTCAAAAAGACTTTGTTGACTACTTTCGCTTTAGTGCTTAAGTGAAAAAAAGTAGCATGTGGGTTATCTAGTGCTTTACCTTAATGAAAAAAGAAATATTGCCTTTAATATTTCCTCTGTGTTAACTGACTGGCTTAGCTTTGTGTGATGAAAACAGATTATTCAAAGAACCATTTCACTATAAGCAGATACCACTGGAGTGAGTAAGTGTCCAGATGATTGGGCAGCCCAGTTTGCCTCCAGCAGAGGTTAGAATGCTCCAAACAAAAAGACAAATGGTAGGGAGGATGGGGAGACAATTGCAGCTCCTGCCCAATGGTTGAAATTTGTTATAACCTTATTACAGGAACAGAGTTTGCTCAAATTATGGCTGTAATATCAAGATTTAGCTTACGACTGAAAAATTACAATCATTTCCCCTTTTTTTCTTTTATTACTCTAACCCAGGAAGCCAGCTATGTAAATACTGTGATCCTCAAAGCAGATGTAACTTTTTGAAGGAGAGAAATGCTCTAAAGATGAATAAAGGACAAAGGGACAGGCACCATGCAGGGACAAGGCCATCAGTTCAGCAGAAGGAACACTCTCTTATTACACTTCCTGAAGATGCTGCAAAGCTGGCCTTTGATATTCTATTTGAACATGGTTCAATTACTGTGACTATGACCCTGAAAATGGCTTAAGGTACGATCTTCCCAATGCCACCTGTCAATAGTATGATGCTGGAGAATAGAAAACTCTCTAGTGACTGGTCTTGTTCAGAATCGAATTGTTTTTCTCTAATGAGTTTCCCACCTGTGTTAGCTTCCCAGGGCTCCAGTAACAAAGGGCCAGTCAGTGGGTGGCTTAAACAACAGAAATTTATTGTGGCACAGTTCTGGAACTTAGAAGTCTGAGATCAATGGGTTAGCAGACTTGGTCCCTTTTAAGGACTGTGAGGGACAGTCTGTTTCCGTTTCTAGCTTCTGGTGATCTGCTGGCAATCTTTGGTATCCTTGGCTTGTAAATGCATCACTCTAATCTCTGCCATCACTTTCACATGCCATTCTCCCTGCAAGTATGTCTTTGCAAATTTCCCATTTTTATAAGGACACCAGTCATGTTGGATTAGGGCCCAACCTATTCACCTCACTTTAAATTGATCGGCACCATCAAGACACTACTTCCAAGTAAGGTCACATTCTGGGATAATGGAGGTGAGAACTCTAACATAACATTTTTTAGAGGATACAGTTCAACTCATGCTGCCAGCTAAGTTAGTTCAGCTGTTTCTCTTCTTGTTTCTGTTTTTTTTTTTTTTTTTTTTTATCTATTGGTAAGTGACAATAACCACCTGACCTGAAAATGAGTGTACCCACAAAGACTTCTAATGTAAAGCTGATCTTTCCAATTACTGGTTCCAAATTCTTCCAGAACGGAGCTTCTTCTGGACATCAGGAGCAAAAGTGACAATTACAGTGGTATTTAACCCCATGTCTGCTTGGGAGATTGTTATCAGGGCCCTGAGTTCCCTTCCAGTGGTTCGCCTTTGCTGACAATTACAGAGGTGTTACATTCCACCTCGCAGGAGGGTGATGGCCCCCCAACGTGTGCAGTATCTGCCACAGAAGACCTACTTCTCCCACCAACGATGCTACCTCTACTATATGGTTGTTTGCTGCCCTTTCTTTGAAATTTGGCGAGGAATTCAATGTACAGGGCATTTGTCCCAATGGTATCAGTTCTTAGAGATATTAAAAGGCAATTCTTTTTTTTCAGCTGGCGATCCCCTCTACTGAGAATACTGGGATTGGGATGCAAACACCCAAGGGTGTCATTTAAACTCTCTCCTCACCTAATGTTACAAATATAATAGAGTTTATATCATGAGGCTCTGGAAAGCATGCCCATTACAAGTAGCCTGATAAGCCACATCCGGGGGCTTGGACTTACAAGAAGAAAGATGACATCACAGAGACTCAAAGCTGGTTACATGATAGCACAATGAAAAAAAATAGTGTAACAACACAAAGTGACCAGGCGCCCAATTAATTATCCCATTATTGCTGCATATAACCTTCCTCCTGTGCTCGGGTCTCATTCAGAAATCAGAACGTTAACAAATTTGAAAGGAGCTTGAAGGTCTTTTGCTTCCACATGTGTGCCATAGCTGGGTAATACATTTTTGTGTGAGTCACAAGCCCATTGGTTGCAGGTTTTTCTTCAGCTTTTCACCCACCAAAGCTCAGCTATAGAGACACTCAATCTTCACCATGTGAAGATTGCATTAAACAATTTAGGAATTTAGGGAAAAGGAAACCTCACACTGCAGGAGGGATTATGTATGAAGTCACAAGTACTAATGTCATTGACCACTTACCTTTATTAGTAATGTGTAGCCTGAGTTCACCCAACCTGGTGAGGAAGCTCTGCAGGCAGGCAGAGGAGTGTGCATTGGGGGCTTTGGAAACCTTAGTAATAAAAGTCAAATGGTCTCTATAATGGTGATATTTCTTGAAAAAAGGAGCTATTTCTTGAGGAAAAAAGGCAGTGTTCCACTTCTTTTCTGAATCAGATAGGTATAGCATGTGGGTTTAAAAAAAAAAAAGAGAGAGATAATGAAAAGTAATATTATCAAAAGAAGATAGCATATTTCGGTGTCAGCATTTTAAAACCTGTATTACAACATATATATTTTGTTTTTATTATGAATACAAGGTCATTATTTCTGGCAAAAAGAAAAGAATGCTTACTGTTTGCATTGAGATTAAAAGCAAATAAGAAGTGCTGAACTGAGTTATCTTTCAATGAAACCTGGCTGCTTCTCTTGATTAACACAAAGAACATTTTTCCTACAGTCTGTTAGAAAGTAACTGGGAATCTGCAAAATGTAAGCCAGGTTCTCTTATCAAATAGATGAAGGTTGAAAATTCTGTTGGTACATGGCTCATATGCCATCTATTTTCATGGTACTTACAGATTCAGTAAGTATAAAAACAAACAAACAAACAAAAACCCACTGTTGTCTCAGTGATAAATGAAGCTAAATAAGTCATATGAAGAAATAAAAGAAAAATGACTATGCTGAAGATACTGAGTACAAGAGAGGTGCTCTAAAACCAGGGTTTTAAAATTATTTTATTCTGGTACTTCCTTAAGGCTGCTGACAAATATCTACAGTCCATGTCACCTCTCAACACAGAGGCCAAAAAATAGGTACCGAAAATTTCTGCTTTGCAAAAGAGTATCCTTATTCTTTGTTCCTGACACAGGGGAGAAGGGATGATACATGATTAGAGGCTGATAACAGAAAATATGCACATGGCAAGAGGGGCTCCTCCCATTGCTTATTAATGACAAGAGAAAGAGTAGCCAAAGTCGACCTTGTCTCAAGAAAGTGCTGGAAAGTTGGTGTGCTGACTAAAAAGCAAAAACCCTGAACTGGATCCAGCTCTATTATTACCAGTTGTGTGACCTTGGGCAAATCACAATTCTGTGTCTCAGTCTCCTTCTCTATATTATGAGCATAAATCACTACTCTCAGAATTATTAGTGAGACTGGGGTAATAAAGATTTGCAGGGACACATACACAAATAAGAGGAGCAAATGGGAGTAGAGGCCATTTTTATCGTTAATTGGGCAAGTACCTGTGCCCTGTAGTAATCTGGACTACAACACATACTTCTTAAATTCAATTAAGCTTAATAGGTCTTCTCCCTCAGCTAGAAGGCCAAATCTTACTACTAAGCAGGCCTTGGAGATCAGAACACTCAGTGTTTGCACATAAAGAAAAGGAAGCTAGAAAAATGGCCCGCCCAATTCCAAAATTTAGTCACTGACCAAGTTTGCCACACAAGGCTGGATGCAAAAGGTCAGAGAGAAGGTTTCTCTAATGCAGTTGTCTAAAAACATGGCTATACCTGATGACCAGTAAGTGTGGCCCAGTTAGCATGGAATTTGGAGTTAAGGGAGACAGGAAATAGAGAAGGCAGGACATTTCTCTGCCACCATCACCCACCAGCCCTACTTACCTCCAAGACTGAAATAGTAATCATATCAGATAGTAAGGTAAAAATTATAAAGTGTAAAGTAGTAAAAATATCATGTGTTATAATTTTTATCATTAGACAGAGGGCATAATAGGTTTTGCTAATGAACCACCAAATAAATCACTATAGCAGAACAGGCTTTGAAGCTTTGAAATGTCTTTCAGCTTCTCAGTTTCGGGAATGACAATCTAGTCTTGAGGCAGGAAAGTTAGAATAGGGGCAAAGGCATCAAGCTCTATCCTCTCCCTTTTCTGTCCAGGCTGGAACATTGCAGACATGACTTTTGCTGACCACCTCTTTCCCTGGTCCCCCTCCCCAATTTTCTGTATTCAAGACAAATAAAAACTAGTTTCAACCAGATACAGCAGCCATATTGACCTAAAAGTGACCAGCAGGACCATTATAATATTATTATAATAATTTGTATTGAATTTTGGAACCACTTTACCCCCTACCCCCACATCATCATGACAGTTCCAGGAGGACCAAAAAAATCACTACCTGGAGAGAAGGGACAGAGACAACCCACTTTGGCAATTACCCACCAATGTCAGAAGATGACCACCCTATCCCCCTCTTGCCTATGTTTAATAAAAAACCTTCCACCCAGACCTCATGTAGGTATTTAATTCTCCAAGGTCACCATTCTCATTTCCAGAGTACAAACTTTCATTTTCATAAATTTATTGCATTTGCTGAATTTTTTACATCTCATCTTGAATTTTTATGTCATAACAAGGACCTGGACCCTGTTACTGGGTTGGGTCTCCTATGGGCTCCCCAGGTGCCCCTTGGCATCAGTCTTAGGAGAAAGTCTCTAGAAAATGTTGGGTTTTCAATTCTATTAAACAAACTGGAAGTGGGGGAATGATTGCATGAAAGCCCAGCTCCACACAGTCACATTGATACTAATATTAACTTTTGACATGCAAAATTAGAGTGCCGCGTCTAGCTGCCTCTGGGTCCTGCCTGCTTGCTGTCGATGGGAGGCTGTTGTGATATACTGATAGAGAAACACAGTGCACAGCGAAATTAAGTTATTGATTCCTTACGTACTTTATTCTGAGGAACAATTCTAAGTTTCTATTCAAATCTAACATTTGAATATTCAATTCCCTCTCTCATTCTCTTGGGTTTGTTTCTCTTTTATCTGTTATCAAAAAGATTTCAGGGACCAGAACCCATCTAAATGTTGAGCAGCGTAGCAGTGGGTAAATACATTATGTTACATCATACAATGGGACACTCTGGAACCAGATGTGAGGTCCTTGTGATATAATGAAATAAGTAACAAAAACATCTTAAAATGTAGTAGTAGGCTTTGACTGAATTTTAGTAAGACAAAACCCATAACTGTATGAAAAAAGTGCTAAAAGTATAGTACATATTAACAGTAGTTATTTATGTATATATTTATTTTCTTCTTTTCCCTTATATTCATATTCCATATATTTTTCTTTTATCCTCACCCAAGGACATACTTATTGATTTTTAGAGAAGGGGAAGGGAAGAAGAGAGACGGAGAGAAACATCAATGTAAGAAACATTGATCAAGTTGTTTCTCATATGTGCCTCAAACTTGCACAAAACCAGCAACCCAACCATGTGCCCTGACAGGGAATTAAACCTGCAACTTTCAGTTCACAGGATGAGGCTCAACTGGCCAGGGCATATTCCACATTTCCTATAAAGAATACATAGAATCAGTTTATCATTAAATAGAAATAAATGTTCCCTTACAAATAATACATTTGAAAAGAAATTATAAATCATTTTTAACTCATTAAAGTTTAACTTCAATTTCAAAGTGAATCTTGGAAAATATGGTACCTCAAAACCATTACGTTTTTCACATCCATTTATATTGGCCTGAAAATATATAGTCAGTACATACAAAGTAGCCCCACACCCTAGGGCCTGACGCCTGGGTCCAAAGAGTGGCAGCAGGGTGTGAGGCCCCTCCTGGAGAAATCTGGAAGCAGCCTGGCCTAAAAGCCTCTAGCATGGGCCCAGGAAGAGCCAATGAGGTCCTCAGGTAGAATCCTCCCTGTGCACTGAAGAGATTTAAGGTACACCACCTCAAAATAGGCCACCCAGCATAAGGATTATTTTTAACTAAAGGCAATTGGGAACAAAAACAAGAATGAGCTTTCTGCCCCCTCCACCCTGTCTGCCTGAAAGAGGAACACTAATTCTCTTTATGACGGTGCCCCACCCACCCATCTTTCCTACTAGGAAGGGGATAACAACCTCATCCCTGGAGAGATGTCACTGAAAAAGAATGTACACAAATACACCTCACTGACTAGCCCCTATCTTTCATTAGTTTCCCCATATACTTATAATTTGTCAACCCTAGAAGCTCAAATTTCCTTTTTGTTGTCTTGTCATTTTTCTACAAATTAATTAATTTTTCTTTGCTCAGATACTATAGGAGCCCAAGTTCTAGTCGTACCTTGGAGTTACTCATCACTGAGTGCTCCAGTCTAAATGTACAATGCACACATTTGTTTGTTTTTCGCCTGTTAATCTGTTTTTTTTTTTTTTTTTGTCTGTCTAGTTCTATTTCATTATGATCAGTAAGTATACATTATATGATGTTTGTTAGGATTATGTTCTATCTTGGTGAATGTGTTCTGTGTATACTTAAAAAGAATGAAAATGCTTAGTCTGTTGTTGTTGGGTAAGATATTCTATAAACATAAATTAAATCCAGTTGTTTAATTTTGTTATTCAATATCACTATATCGTCATTGATTTTCTGTGTCTGCTAGTTTTACAAAGGAGTATTGGAGTTTCCAAATATAATTGTGGATTTGTTTTTTCTTTCAGTTCTGTCAATTTGTGTTTCATCTATTTAAAGCACTGATGCCAGATGCACACATATTTAAAACTGCTGTGTCTTATTAAAACCATAAAGAGATATCACCTCATACTGGTCAGAATGACTATCATAAATAAATCAACAAACAACAAGTGCTGGTGAGGGTGCAGCTGTTGGTGGGAATGCAGATTGATACAGCCACTGCGGAAAGCGGTATGGGTTACTTCAAAAAGTTAAAAATTGAGCTGCTTTATAAACCAGCAATTGAACTTCTGGGGACTTATTTGAAGAAAGCCAAAACACTAATCTGAAGTAATATAAGACCCCTATGTTCCTTGCAGCACTATTGACAATAGTCAAGATTTGGAAGCAGCCCAGTGTCCATTAGTAAGTTAGGGGATAAAACAGCTATGAGACATTTACACAATGGAATACTACTCAACCATAAACAAGAAGAAAATTTACCCTTTGAGACAGTTCTCCAGGGTGGACCTGGAGAACATTGGGCTAAATGAAATAAGCCAGCCAGAGAAAGACAAATACCATATGATTTCACTTATATGTGGAAGCTAATCAACAAACTGAACTAACAAGCAAAATAGAGACTCATAGATAGAGAGCAGGCTGGCAGCTCTGGGTGGGGAAGGGTTAGGGAATGGAAAAACAGAACAAAAAAGAAAAAGGGCTCATGGACATGGACAACAGTGTGTTGATTGTGTTGAGGGAGGCTGTGGGTGGAGGTCGAAGGAGTTATAAGGTGAATAAATGGTCATGGAAAAAGTACAATAAAAAATAACAATTAAAAGAAGAATTGTGGCACAGTGGATAAGGTGCTGGCCTGCAAACCCAAAGGTTGCTGTTCAATTCCCAGCCAGAGCACCCACAACCAGGTTGCAAGCCAGGTCTCCAGCCAGGTCTGTAGCTGAAGGCAGGTGAAAGGGAACCATACATTAATGTTTCTCTCCCTCTCTGCCTCTCTCCCTTCCCCCCTCTCTAAAAAGAATAAATTTTAAAATCTTTAAAAAAAGATTGTTTTATATTATTGAACATTTTTCATTATATCACATATTTTATCTCTTGTACATTTATTGTATATTAATATAGTCACAGCAGTTTTCTTTTAATTAGAGCTTGCATGATACATATATTTATTCTTTTACTATGTATAATTATCTCTATGTTATTCAAAACGTGTTTCTTATCCACCTATAACATTATATTCAAAATAAGTTTCTTATAACCAGTGTATCATTGGGTTGCATTTAAAAATTTTATTCTGACAATCTCTTTTTTAATTGGTATATTTTTAGCATTCATATTAAATATAATTATTTAATATAATATAATATTTAATATAATTATTTATATCTTTGTATTTAGGTTTAGCATTTCATTATTTGGGGTTTTTTCCCTCCATTTTTCATTCATCTGTTTCTCCTCTCCCCTTATTCTTTGGGTTATTTGAACATTTTAATTTATTGTGCTTTTACTACATTTTTGAATAGCTTTTTCAGTGGTTACACTCAACTTTTCACATTGTATTTAGAATCACCACTTCAAATGGAATTTAAGAACCTAACCAACATGTAGGTCCCTCCCTCCTTTCATGTTGTAGTTGTATCATATTTTACATCTGCATATATTGAAAATTGCATATTATCCACTTTATAATCAGCCTATCAATGTCCTTAAATCATTCTTCTGGGATTTTATTGAAATTAAAATAAAATTATAGATATTTTGGGAAGAATTACCATGGCTTAATAAAGTGTTTGACATTTAAGAGATCTTTAGTAATTATTTATAGAATGAATGAACAATATGTATTACTGAGGGTTCCCATAGAGGAACATAGTATGCCTTTTATTTACTCATATTTTAAGTTTTCTTTAATAAATAGTTTATTTTTAATATTAGAACAGCTCATCTACACATGAGTGGTTAAGATGACCCAGGTGTAACTCTCCAACTACCTTGGTTATACTGATTTGCCCAGGGATGGACAACTGACCCAATTTGTGACAACCATAACCTTTACCAGCATATTTAAATTCAGAACAGAGAGCAATAATTGTAGTTTCTCTGATGTGGTGGATGGAATGAAGTGTGGAAGCCTGCTGCGAAGGGTAGTCATAGCACTGTTCCATATAAGGAAGCCTGACAAATGTAGGAGGAGAGGGACCTATCTCTTTCCTGGTTCCAGTTATTCCAAGAGCCCAGCTGAACCATTGTTATTCCTGCAATTAAGAAATAGAGCCAAGATTGTTCAAGTTGTTTCTGTTAGTTAAAATTGAAAGAGTCCTAACTATCATAAATATCATAATGATTCAGAGAGTGTTATCTTGATGATGCCAAGTAAATATCACTGAAGAAACTACTTTCATAAATAAGTAATGATTATTACTATTTAATTATGAATTAAGTATTGATATATAAATGGTAGCTTTAAAAGTACTTAAGAATACTTTAAAACTATTTTAAAAAGTAATTTAAATATTTTTCTTGTAATCTTGCCCAACTTCATTAGCCTAGTAAATGATAGTTATTGCCAATTAATCAAAGAGATAAACTTATGACTAGCCCTTGTTAAATTATATAAAACTATGAATTAATTAAATGTTATAGTGCTAATTTTTTCAAGTGATAGATTAAGGTACCATAATTAGAAAACTTTTATATGCTTAAAATGTTTTTAAACTTTCATAAATAGTTACAGACAGGACTGTCACATGACTTACTAGTGACATAATTACTCTAACAATGTCATTACTCAAAACAAAATGCTAAGTAACCCTTCAGCAGTTAATGTCCTAAGATGACAAGGAAATCCTTAATGAATTACCTGTAATGATATATGGCAGTTCATTGGCCCCCTTTGCTCCCCATAGCTGGAGCTTATTATTTCCTCCTACAGTCTCTGCCATGTCCTGTACTCAGACTTACTCAGACTCTGAAGCCAACCTTATTCTTGCTTACTTTTAAGAGAGATTTAACAAGCCCCTCACAAAAGCATCAAGGTCCATGGCTAACTCAGGTTTAAAGCCTTAACTTCTAAAAGTCCCTGACAAAGTTCCATGGGAATTTGCAGAACCTCAACACTGAGTCCTGGTACCTGTGTCTGGACTCCATTTCTTGTGCTAGTGCTCCTACATGCCAGTTGCCCCACTGCTCTTTACCAACTACTAGACTCCCTTGTTTTGGTGCTCACCTCGCCAGTCAGGACATCCTTCTGATGCCAATGCTTATGTCCTCTACATTCATCTTCTATCTTGTTCTGGGGCTTCCCCAGATCCTTCACCTCATTTGCTCTGACAGGACCATTTAGACCCAGGAATCAAGCCTTCCATCGGCTACTTATATGCTACCATCTCAGCCTTAAGGGTAGCAGCATACCCTTAACACCTGTTCTTTATTGACAATGTAAATCTTTTCTTGATCATTAGGCAGAATTGCTTCTACACTTGTTCCTATACCACTTTCTATGAGCCTCTATTATAAGCTATAAAAAATGCATTATAATTGCTTACCCAACTGCACTTTGAAGGCAAGCACAGCACTCTATTCAATCTTATATTCCACATGCTTATGCAGACTTCTAACCCTTTATAGATAATAAATGTGTATAATAGAAAAATTGAGGTGTAATAATACCTCAAAAATTTTCTCTATTAAATAGGACATTACTGTCTCCCAATACTTAGAACTGTTGATCACTTTTGGAGTGGGTAATTCCCCACCCCCATCTCTCTGCTAAGCACCATGGTATTCGGGAAAGAGAAGATCACTATTTCATTTCATCCAAATGTGTCTTGAATATCCAAAATGATCCCAACATTCTTCGGGCTATAATGGTAGGGAATTAAAGGTCAATACTGCATTCTCCTAACCTATTTCAGTGCATGTTTTTGGTCTTTTGCTGTAGCACATGCTGCAATTTTAACAATTCAGGCATATGGGATATCAGAGTTATGATAATAAAAATAATACTAAAACCTCAACAGCCATTAAAATTATAGGAATGTATGGTATAAAAGTTAAGAGCATATAATCTAGATTCACACCCATGGTTATATCCTGAATCTGACTGTGTAATATTAATCTGATATTGATTTAACCTCTGCAAGGCACAAACTTGTCCTCTTCCATTGGGACATGATTAAGTGAGGTGATGTATTTAAAGTGTCAAGTATACTACCAGGCCAAGCACAGAGAAAGTACTACTTATTTTAGAAAATGAAAAAAGTCTTTCTTTCATTATTAACTATTATAAGCTTTTGTTTTATTTTGTTTTTTAAATTCTTACCCAAGGATACTTTTGTTGATTTTAGAGAGAGAGAAAGGGAGAGAAAGTGAGTGAGATACATCAACGTAATACAGAAATATTGATCAGTTGCCTCCTGTATGTACCACTACCAGGGATCAAACTAGACCCTAGGTATGTGTCCTGGCCATGGATCAAATTTGTGACCTTTTGGTGTATGGGCTAGCTCTCTAATTGTGCCACCTGGCCAGGGCAATTATAAGCTTTTGGAAGCTGCAACATTTCTCTTCTTCTTTTCTCGGTATTTGTCTATTTGAAACTGTTTATTGAACACTCTAACATAGAAAGTCTGTCCAGAAAGTATCCAACCATGTAATATGAAAAAGAGACATTTATTGAAGAAGACACAAGATACAAAGAACATTGTACATCAAACAATGACACCCCAGTCCCCTTCAAAGTAGGCACATTGGGACCTCACACAGTTCTCCCAACTGTCAACAGCTGCCCTGATATATTTTCCTGAATCTCATGGATGATCTGAAATCTCTTCCCTTTCAAAGGTGAGTTTAGTTTTGGGAAAAGGCAGAAGATTCAGAGCACCAAATCTGGGCTGTAGAAGTGCTGAGTCACCTGGATGATTTGATGCTTCACAAAAAAAACTGCACGAGATGTGATGCATGAGTGGGTGTATTATCGTGATGAACCTGTCAATCACCAGTTGCCCATAGCTGCAGCCTTCAGACTCATCTGAATAATTCCCACAGAGGAATGCTCAAGCTTAATGCAAAATTTAATTCAGATTTGTTGCTCTACTGGCTCAGCCATTTTGAATGCAATGGCCACACAGTGCACATGCTCAACTCAAGAGCAGCTACCATCCCACTGACTAGAACAGTGAAATCCTCATTGTTAATGCATGCACATTCCAATCCATTCTCCTTGACTGCTTGGTTACATTGATGTCACACAAACTGTTCTTTTTATATTAACAATGGCTCAACTTTTTTTTGGACAGATCTCATATGTGAAACACTAAACAAAGTATTATGGGACATATGAAGCTGTAAAATGCACAGCATCTGCCTGATGAAGTTTGTAATCCAAAGGAGGTCTAAGATGTAGGTGAAAAACTACACAAGAGGACCAGCAAATTAGTAGGTGCTCCCAAAAGGCCAGTAAGAAAATGCTGGAAGAATTGAGCAGATAGAGGGAGAGGACATAAGAGATAGAGAGGCAGGAGGAACCCTGTGTGCTCCTCTAATGATACGCACATAAGAGGTGTTGTGTAAGTGCCCACTCTTTCTCAATACCAGGAATGTTATTGACTGGTAAAAGGTAGTCACTCTTTAAAAATGCCAACTGAGTAGCTTGAAAGATTTTTTTCTGTTTCTACTATGATTCTACCACCATGAGATTAGCTCGTATGGTACTCTTTTAGAATCTTAAAGAGATCCTTGCAAGTATACCTAATAGGTAGTCATTAATTCAGCCAAGTTAAATGAGCTATAAATGGAACTGACAAATGATATTATCCTACTTCTAATATACTTTCCTTATCCATCAGAGGGTAGTTAGAGGATCTCAAAATTCCTGACATTGTGCAGAGAGCCAAAAGGCCACGAATAGTTAATGTGTAATTCTGCTGAACCCATTTCTTTTTCATTTTCAATATGTAGTAAACGCTACTAGAATATGTGTCCAGAGACTTGGATTCGATAGACTTGATGTCCCTTAAAAGGCAACAGATTTAATTATCCTATCCCTTTACCTTTCATTTCCTTTCCTGGCCTTTCGATGGAAATAAGGAAGTGGATCCATAGAAGAGAGCTAGCTTTCTGTGCCCTAAAGATGGATGAAGCTTCTGGACATGAAACAATGACGAGAGAAGTTCTCTCCACAGGTTTATGCCCTTGGGGGTGAAGAACAAGAATGACTATTTTAGCTAATACCAATCTGTGCTGGGTTTCTATAGAATCAGAGTCTGTAGATGATTATGTGGCCAGTTTGGAGGACTTAGGGCCAACCCTACATACCCCTTCAAATGTCAAGTCCTCAAATTACATCATTCAACATTTATTCTAAGTTCTGCCTATCATCTCTTTGCATTCCTCTTTTTAAATACAAATGCCTCTGGGAGAGGCAAAACATTGTGCAACATTGCTATGCTTTAGCAAAAATTAGTTTGTCAATATCCCCCTAATCATCACCATCATGTCATCCTCATGATCACACACATCATTTATTAAGAGCTGATTTTATTCCAGGCATGCCATATCTGGATCAGAAATGGTGAATACACAGAGGATTAAAAACAAATTCAAAATCATTCACAGCAGCTACAGATGAAGCAGACAATTATAAATTACTTATTAAAATTTTCCACACTAGGTAAATTGTTTTTCTCCCAATTTATAAATAATTTATATTTGGGCTTGAAATGCACTTTGTGCTTTTGTTTAAATGTAAATGTGTAAAATCTTGAAATTCATGAACACTTCTTTCACAGTTTAAATGTTTATGCCCCCTCCCCCTTAATATGTATATGTTGAAATCCTAATGCCAATTGTGATGGTATTAGAAGGCAAAGCCTTGGGAAGTTCTTAGGTCCTGAGGGTGGATCCCACATGAATGGGATTAGTGCCCTTATAAACGAAACTCCACAGAGTCCCTCCTAGACTCTTTCTATGAGGATACAGGGAGGACTGTTGGCAGTCTGCAACCATGCTGGCACTCTGATCCTGGTTTTCCATCTTCCAGAACTGTGAGAATAAATGTTTGCTGTTTATCAAACATTTGTAGTGTTGTGTTATAGCATCCCCAAAGGACAAAGATAACTTCTAAGCAAACAACATTTCACTATATGAAAGTGTCTATCAGGAGAGCAGGGGAAACTATGTTCCAAACAACCTTCTTGATGCCAACTGGCTCACCATTCCACCTGGGCAGAGCAAAGTAAACAGCCTCCTCTCATGCTTGGTTATCCATGTTGTACTTTTCTTGATGCCTAACTAGGTGGGGCCAAGCTAGAAGGAGAGAGAAAGGAGAACACTCACACCTCCCAGGAAAAGCAGGTACTGTGAATGGATGATTAACCCATATCTATCTATCTATCTATCTATCTATCTATTTATCTATCTACCTATCATCTATGCTGATCATCTAGCCACCCTATTGTTGGGGAGGAAGAAATTTTACTCTATCCTACTAAGTTCTTCTGGATGGTCTAATAATAAAAGGACATGAGGCATATTAACAGGAGAAAATAGAATTTTAATATGTGCTCATGGAAGAATTCACATAAGCATAAAAATTCCAAGGACAGTAAGGCAAAATGAAGTAGATAGATAATTCTGGACTAAAGAGAAGGAAAACAATATTTAGTAAACAAACATTTACTGGGCCATCTAGAGACAATGGATCACTAAGAGAACTTCAATCTTGCTGGCTTCTTCCCTTTGTACCACATAGATAACCTATGACTACAGTTCCTCCTGGAAAAGACCTTCTATCTTACATTCCCTTAGGCAGGTTGGGGAAAGATCAAATGTTCTTGCTCTTTATTTTGTTTCTTGAAAACAAAATAATCCATTTGCCAGAGAAGCACATTTTGGGGTGGAAAACTTGGTTTCTCTACATTATCAAGAGATATATGCCAAGGTACACTTTTCAGCTTTGTCACAAGTGCTTGTGCAAAGCTCTTAATTAGAATAATACTTTATGTACTTACAATTGGATAATCCGGGTTGATTTCAGGGCTTCTGCCAGGCTCTCTTGATACTTAGGTCACCACCTAAGCTGATTCACCCAAGCATCAGAGCTGCTGCCTTTTCTGTGATTTTATGATGATGCCTGAGTTATCCTGGGCCCACAGTAATTATTTACTTCCTGAAACCACCTGTGGCCACCAGCAAGCACTTGAAATGTAAATGCACTCAGTGGAAGTTTTCATATTTTCTCAACATTCAGCCTTCCATATTTAAAATTGCCCTCCTGTTCAGTCCCCACAAACTATCTCTCTTCCCTGATATTCTCTCTCTCTCTCTTTGCCAAAATGTGTATCAACATCTGACATACTATATATTTATTTCTTTATTGGTTTGTCTTCTGTGCCTTCACCCTACTCCAAATAAGCTCTGAAAGTTAAATTCCTTGTGTTAACTCTTATGTTCCTAACGTTAGCATAGCTGACACATGATAAGTATTCAGTAAGTAATTATTGGGTAAATAAATAATTGTTTTCACAGTTCTCTGAATACCCAAGTAGTATAAGATTGATGTGAATTTTTAAAACTACTAAAAAGTACCAAGAAGAAAATAAAAGTCACCATTTATAATACCACCAAACAAAGATGTTAATGTTGTGGCTGTCTGGCCATAAATATATTCAGAATTATTTTCTTAATTTGTAATCAACAAGATTAGAATTTCATTGCCTATGTTGGCTTTTAACCTGTTTGCAATGTATATTTTCTTTCATTGCATGATTTTTAATGGTTTTATAATAATCTATAGCATAGCGATACTATAATTAATTTAATTAATCACTGTTGACAATTAAGTTTTATTATGTGAGACTTTAAATTTTTTTTATTTTTCAATTACAATTGACATACAATATTATTTTAGTTTCAGGTATACAACATACTGAGTAAACATTTATTTAACTTATGAAGGGATAATCTGAATAAGTGTAATATCACATATAGTTATTATACTATTACTGACTATATTTCCTATGTTGTACTTTATATAACTGTTTTATAACTGACAATTTGCATTTTTTAATCCCTTCCCCTTTTTCACCTAACCCCTCAACCTCCCTCCCATCTGAGAACTGTCAGTTTATTCTCTGTATCTATAAGTCTGTTTCAGTTTTGTTTGTTCATTTATTTTGTATTTTAGATTCCATGTATAAGTAAAGTCATATAATATTTGTCTTTCTCTGTTTTACTTATTTTACTTAATATACTATCCTCTAGGTTTATCCATGTTGTCACAAATGACAATATTTCATTGTTTTTTATAGCTGAATAATATTTTATTATATATATGTACCACATTTTATTTGTCTGTTGATGGGCACCAGTTGCTTTCATATCTTCATTATTATAAATAATGCTGCAGTGAACATATGGAATGCATATGTTTTTTCAAATTAGTGTTCTAGATTTCTTTAGATAAATATCCAGAAGTGGAATTATTGGTTCATATAAATTTTTCGAGGAACCTCAATACTGTTTTTTATAGTGGTTGCATCAGTTTACAATCCAACCAACAATGCATGAGGATTCCATTTTCTCCACAAGCTCACCAACACTTGTTGTTTGTTGATTTATTGAGACAGCCACTCTGACAAGTGTGAGGTGATATATCATTATAGTGTTAATTTGCATTTTCCTAGTGATTGAGCTTCTCTTTATATGTTTATTTAGGAGGAATGTTTATTTAGCTCCTCTGCCCATTTTATAATTTTAGTGTATGTGTATTGGGTTGTATGAGTTCCTTATTTATTTCAGATTTAACCTCCTATTGGATGAATCGTTGGCAAATATCTTCTCCCATTCATTAGGTTTTTGTTTTGTTGATTTCCTTCACTGTGAAAAATCTGTTTAGTTTGATGTAGCTCCATTTATTCTTCTTCTTTTGTTTTCATTGACCAAGGAAACATATCCAGATAGAACATGACTAAGAGTGATGTCAAAGAGTTTACTGCCTATATTTCTCCTAGGAGTTTTATGGTTTCATATTTTATACTTATAGTTAATCCATTTTGACTTTATTCTTGTATATGGCATAAAATGATCCAGTTTTATTTTTTCCATGTGTTTGTTCAGTTTTCCCAACACCATTAAAAAAATACTATTTTTCTCCTATTGTATATGATTGCCACTTGCCATACAGGTGTAGGTTTATTTCTAAGTACCCTAGTTTGTTCCATTGACTTGTGTCTGTTTTTATGCCAGTCATGCTGTTTTGAGGTAGCTTTGTAGTATAGTTCGATATTAGGTAACATAATGCCTCCAATTTTGTTCCACTTAAATTTTTTTTCATTTACGGTTGACATTCAATATTATGTTAGTCTCAGGCATACAGCATAGTGGTTAGCCATTTATATAACTTACAAAATGATCCCCCCAATTAATCTTGTATCCACCTGACATGATATATAGTTATTATAATTTTATTATTTTATTATTTTACATCCCTGTGACTATGTTGTAACTGCCGATTTGTATTTCTTAATCGCTTCACTTTATTCACCCAATTCCCTAATCCCCTTACAATCTGGCAACCATCACTTTATTCTCTGTATCTGAGTTTGTTTCCGTTCAACTTTGTTTTTCTTTCTCAAGATTGCTTTAGATATTCAAGGATTTTTGTGGTTCCATATAAATTTTAGGATTATATATTTGAGTTCTGTGAAAAATGCCATTGGTATTTTGATAGTATTGCATTGAATCTGTAGATTGCTTTAGGTAGCATGAACATTTTAACAATGTGAATTCTTCCTGCCTGTGAGCATAGTATGTCTTTTCATTTATTGTACCTTCAACTTCTTTATTCAACCAGGGCCTCCAACTGTTAACAAGTCCACTGGAAAGAGAGGTGTGGTGTGGGGCCTGTTAGCAGCAGGCCAGTGCTGGCAGCTGTTGACAGATCCACAGCTGGTCTGTAGCCTGTACCTCTTCCCCTTTTCTCTTACCATCTTCCAGGCCTGGGGCCCAGGAACCCCAGCCCGTGGTAACCAGGAGGCAGGGGAAGTGTTCACCCAACTGCCAGTTCCTCCTAAGCCTGGCTGTCTCCTCAGCAGCCACCTGCAGACACTGTGCAAGCCATTCCAGGCTTAGTCTGGAGCCTGCCCACACCTGCCTGCACACTCAATCTGCACTGCCTCCCCCAGTCCAATCCCCACCCCACCCCCACACCTTGGGCTCCTTGCCTGCTTTCTACTGCCAGCTGTTGCCTACTCTCCCCCAGGGCTCAAATGCTCTCCCAGATCCCCTCCCAGAACCCACCCTCCAGGGGCTTTCTGTGCATCCTGCCCCACCCCTCCTGATACACACATTAGAATTCTCTCTTTTAACACTCTGGACACTTATAATCTTACAAGGGCAAATGGACGAAGGTTTCCTTCTATAACTACTTCCTGCTGGCCAAGGATGTAGTCCTACCTATCCCTTGGCCCAGAGGTCCCTAACAAAAAGGGATCTGGAGTGGTCACATGAGGAAGAAGGATCTTGCAAGTTCCAGGTCAGCTGGTTGTCTCTGGATATTTAAATAATGGCATTGCTAGACAAGTTGGGAACCTTGTGTTCTGGGGGTGACAAATTTGACAAAAGGGTTAGAAGGCATAATCAGAACCACAAAAACTAAATAACCAAAATAGGGACTGTTATAATTACCCCCTTTTAATACTTCCAGACCTTTTCCATCCAAACCAGTTAAAGCAGAAAAGAAAACCAGTTTCAAAATAAAGTCAATAGGCTGCCCCATACTTTACTAACTCAACCATTTAGCCCAAACCATTGAGCCTTAGGAGGTGGCGATGCAGGTGGGCTTCTCAAGTGGGGCCCATGTGGTCCCTGAGTCTGCTTCTCAAAGGACTGTCTTTCGAGAAGATGTTCAGCTGCAAGGCCTTTGTTGGAATGATATCAAGCAGTGACAATTTGACAAATCCTTCATGTTTACAAATTGAACACCTCTAGCGATGTCATCAGACGCTGAGGTACTTTACTTTCTAATTTTATGTGCAGTTATAACCATTGGAAACTTCCATTTATTTGCAGAACATAAAATAGCAGAAAGAAAAAAAAAAAGGAGGTGATTAGAACAGGCTTTAGAATCTTATCCCATACCAATAGATCTTACTAACCAGATGTCCTTTCCCAGGTCCCAAATGGCATGAAGCCCCAAAGGGTAGAGATCTTCCCTTGCCTACTGGTCTGGCAGACACATGCTCTTTCTCCCCAGATTTTAACTGGCACCTGATGACCATTAGTACCACAAATGACCTTTCCTACATCCAAATGGCACAAAGACCATGGCAAAAATGGAAGCTTTAAAATCTGCCATTCTCTGAGGATCATTCCTGAATGAGGGGTTCAAATTTTTCCCATTCAATGAGCCTGAAAGCCTGAAGTGGAGAATGGAGTATGGGCCCAATAGGTAGCCAGTGAACTGAACTTCTGAGTTACTTCTCCTGTAGTTTGATCTGAAGTAGGTCTTTCGTAGGCAGTATTGGTCTTTATTTTTTACTCCATTCAGCTACCCTATGTCTTTTTTTTTTTTTTTTCCAGTTTTTTTTTCTTCTCATTCTTTCTTTCTTTTTAAAAAAATTTATTATTTTCAGAGAGAGGCAGAGAGGGAGAGAGATATCAATGTATGGTTGCCTTTCACCTGCCTCCAGCTACAAACTTGGCTGGAGACCTGGCTTGCAGCCTGGTTATGTGCCCTGGCTGGGAATCAAACCAGTGACATTTGGGTTTGCAGGCCACTGTGCCACCAGCCAGGGCCCACCCTATGTCTTTTGATTGGAGCATTTAGTACATTTACATTTAAAGTAATTATTGATAGGTTTATAGTTATGAACATTTTATTATTTTCTAATTGTTCTGTAGTTCTTCTTGTGTTCTTTGCTTATTCCTTTCTCTTTCTATAGTGTTTTGTTTGGGTTCCTTTCTCATTATTTCTTGTATGTCATACAGATTTTTGGTTTGTGGTTAGCATGTGCTTCCTATATATCAGGCTATGCTTATAGCCGCCTATTTTAAGTTGATGGTTACTTAACTTCAAATATAATCTAAAATCACTAGGCTTTTTACTCACCCCCTTCATGTTTATGTTAATACTATTATTTTTACTTATTGTCTGTGTCTCTTAATTTATTGTTATAATTACACATGACCTTCCCACTTTTGCCTTATAATCTTTTTGCTAGATTTATCCTTATTAGTAACTGTTTGCCTTAATTGTTGAGAAGTTTTCCTTTCTTATATTTATTTTTGGTATTTTCTTTTTTCTTAAAAACTACAGAAGCCCTGGCTGGTCGCACAGTGGATAAGGTGCCAGCCTGTGAACCCAAAGGTCGCTGGTTCGATTCTCAGTCAGGGCACATAACCAGGTTGCAAGCCAGGTCTCCATCCAGATCCTTAGCTGGAGGCACGTGAAAGGCAACCATACATTCATGTCTCTCTCCCTCTCTGCCTCTCTCCCTTCCCTCTCCTAAAAATAGTAAATTAAAAAATATATATATATTAACTTTAAAAAATATGGAAGACAAAAAAAATACCCCCTGCTGTCATGTATCTACTCCTCCTTCTTTATGAGAAGCATGCAGAATTAACAAATTGGGATGATTTTATAATTCATAAATCAGATGTACTGTGTATCATTTAACTCTTCCTGGAGACAGGCTATGTAGATATGTCAGGAAGTAAGAGAATGTCTATAAGTTCTATGCTTAAGAGTACCCCTCTGTTGAAAAATACTTACTTTCACTTGATTGCTTATTTTAAACTTTTTTATAAAAAAGAAAAAACATTCTCTTGAATGTTCCAAATGAGATGAGACCCATTCTCTTAATTCCTGCCCTGAGAAAAGCAATATCCTTGAGAAAGGGAATCATAATTCCTCCCTTGCAGAGGCTTACAGAGGACCCACAGAGCCTAAGTCAACATTGCCAACCTCACCTTCAATGCTAGGTGAGGCTGTCTTAGGTCCAGCAACACAGGGGTAAGATAAACTTGCACCTTGGGCCTCAAGCATAGGCAACAGTAATAAAATACATGTTATTATAATAGAGGGAGTAAAACCTTTTAAGGGTGTGTATGTCCACTAGTTTCATTATTGCTGTCTTGTTTCTATCAAAAATAAAATAAAATCTTATCCAGAGAAGGAATCACCTCTAATTCTGCAGCATTCTAATAGTTTGTTTCTAATTTTTCTTGTTAATAATTCTTGTTCTAATTTTTCTTGCTTATCTTTGTAATACATTTTTGTATGCATCTATAATTGTTTTCATAGGGTGTATTTCTGGAAGATGTATTATTGTTAAGGCTTTGAATCGTACACTGATGTGTCCTCAAAAGGTTGTGCCAATATTCATACCACAGACAATTGAGGAATGCCCCTTTTTCTATACCTTCGTCAATATTTCCAGTTATTTTTATGACAAATAATATAAGCATATCTTTTGTGCTTATGTAAATATTCACAGAAAAGTCTCAACTCATTTCACAGCATCATTTCTCCAAGTGCGGGTTTTGTAGACCTCAGATGGTATTGTGTTACAAATTGCATCCCCAGAGGAATCAATTATATAGGAATTTTCCTCTAGCCTCATGATATATCACAAAAGTTTTCACTCATATTTTAATATATTCTGAAGGTATGAAAAAATAAAAATATAAAAGATAATTCAAGCATAGCTATACTATTGTATTCAAACCAAAACTTAAGAACTTAGATTTGGGGATAAGCATAAAGAGTTACTCTCTATGGACAACACTATATGGCTTTTTCTTACTCATGAAATATAACTTACATTTATAGTGAATGCTATTTTCTTGGAGGGTTTTGTAAAACAATATTTTTGTACATTTCCGCTGAAATACATCATTGTTGTTGTTGTTGTTTTCAGGGATTTTGAGCACATATATAAAATTATTTTTCTGAGAACATCAAAAACAATACATCTCAGCTTTTAAAGGAGGTGTGCAGATTCTTTGTGCTGTCTTTAGCTCCATGAAACCAGTATTGGTTGGGTGCCCCAAGGATTTTTTGTTCTTAATTTGCCTTCTTAGGGGTCAGTGGAGTTTTCAAATTAGTCTATTCTTGTCCCTTTTTGGCATACAGCATATTGATATCATCAGTCCCAGTTTAAACATTCATACATGGCCAATTTCTTCCTATACCTCTTGCAAGATGTTCTGAACCAAGTTGGGCCTAATTCAAGGCTTAGTGCATCTATAAAACGAACCTGCCCAAACCTCAAATTTTGCATTTTGTTGGGTTTGAATTACTAAAACTTTGACATCTTTCATTTGGTTTGAATCTTTGATATACCATGTTCTCAATGATTAAAGGTATTTTTAATTTGTGTATCCACAGCTACAATTCATTTGGTTTTCCAAAATTTTAACTTTTTTTTTCATTTTAATCCAGGACTTGGAAGGCCATCTCTTACATGGTGGGCTTCTTGGATCCACCAACCTTGGTTTAGAAATGTTGTAAAAAGGATTAAAAGTCTCTATCCCCTGGCTCACAACCTCAATTTCTCAAAAAGTTTCTAAAAATATTATGATTTAAAAAGTTCTATCCAACTCAAGCTATTGCTCCTATTTACCTTAAATTCCAGATATGCTTATTTCTTTGTCTAAGACATGCTCACCAAAAATTTCTATTAAAATGAAAATCTTACCTTAGTGACAATATACTAGTATTTAATAGATTATCATGTTAAACTAGCCCACTAAGGAAACATGGGAATATATGAGTATTTTGAAGAAAGGAGGAGCCAGAATATAGGAAGCAAAGGTCCAAGTGGAAAGTTTCAGTGAGGCTCCTAGGAACCACCCCCTGGGCAAACATCAAAGGTGACAGAGCATAATACAAATAGTACCAAGGTCTATCTTTTATTGAGTACCTCATATGTTTCAGGAAAGCGACATAATTATTGCATTTATCCAAATTCATACAACATTATGACCTCTGTTGTATTACGTATGATTACTTCCTAGTTAGACATAAAGGAAGTGTGGCTCAGCAACACTGAGTGGACCAGCCCTGAGGTGCTGAGAGGTGCCAGAGATGATCTGGGGATGGCTGCCTGGCTTATTACTTCTATGTTCTTTTCATTTTGCCATAAATGTGCCAAATAGGAAAGATACAAATAGGGCTGTCCTGATGGTCTGGCCCCTCCCATGGGGCCAAGGGAGGAGCCACAGGAGACTTCTTGAAGTGGCACAGGTAAAGCTGCATTGCTTGGGTAAACAAACTGGCATGGTTTATGACAACAAATTTCCCTACCCCCAGGCAGAGACACTGCTGGAGAAAGCTTTGCACTAAACTTGAGCAAGGCTAGTTAAGGAAAAAGTCCTCCTAATCCCTTCCAGTCCCTAGGTGGAGATAAGACCAGAGGACACAGAGGTATATGGCTGTAAAGGTTACCATGGTGGTAGGGGAAGGTATTGTCCTATCACCTAGCTTGGGAAAAGGACAAGGTTGGCTGGGAATGGGTTGGACCTTCCCTGAGCCTGCAAAAGTTTGGGCTGGGAAATTTAAACCAAGGGAAGGAAGAAAGAAATATGCTCTTTCCCCTCTCTGGGACCCATGGTATGGATGTGTAGGCTAAAGTGTTTGCAGGATTGGCTGATCCTGGAAGCTATGTGACAAATGGCAGTGCCAAGCCACATGTGGACCCCAGGAATGATCCTGAAGCCAGACAGCAACCCATTCAGCCACCTCAGACACCAAAGAATGGATGAAGATGGAGCAGGAACTCTGGATATTACTTTGGGTTTTAGTCTTTTTCGGAACTGATGGGTTTTATTTGTGTTTTACAAAAAAGTTGAGCCTGGAACCAGGAAGTCCCCAACCTCCCAAATGATGTACCATTTTAATAAAGACTTTTTCCGTTCCTCACCAAACTTTATCTTCCAGATTTGCCTATGGGTGATAGCGGGCAGCCAAACCCCACTTTCATTTGAAACCAGGAACAGAGAGGAAAAAGGGAAGGAGAGGCTCCTAGAGATGAAGTTTACAATACTTAGTGTCGTCTCTGACAAAAACTCCCATTCAAGACATTTAGTATATAAAGAAATATTTTAAAATTTAAAAGAAAGAATTTAAATGAAATGACTTCCAATGCTTGATAGATCACAAGGTTTAGTGAAACCTAACATAAAGTACAATTACATGTCTTTCAAATTCAATATTATTATTAGAGGCAGATGTAAGGACATGAATTTATTATTATTTCACTTTGTTACAAAAAAGTATTTGAGGCAAAAAATCATAAATTTTTTAGATTAATTCCAACTGGCACATTATTAGTCTGATAAACTTCCTATAGGTAGACTCTTCTCTTTTCTAGCACAAGACAAAAGAAAAACTTGACAATATATCAGTTCAATATGCATAAAATATGTCCCCTGTTTAAACATACTGAAACCCATCAACTTATGTTAAGGAGGAAAAAACTAATCAATTATATCTACTTACAAAATATACACCTAAAAGAAAAGGTTACTGAAGGTGTGAAATAATGTACTACAAAGACTAAAAGAGAAACAATACAAGTCAAGCATATATACATACTGGGACAAAAAAAATGACAAAGCAAGGATTACAAAAAAAAAAAAAAAAAAACAGACACACAAGGAATTCAAGTCAAAAGCATTGAAGAAGTGAAAATAATTAATTTTGTATTGATGAAAGATAAAATTTACAATTAAAGAGTTAGCTATATGAACCTATAAGCCTTACATAACATAATATCATTATAAATTCTAAGAACTTATTTAAATACTAAAAATGTAACAAAAACAATTTTGAAGTGTTAAACTAAAAGCAAATTTTGTACTCCTTAAATTTCTTCTCAAATATCATGCAAATTATACAAAAATTATGATGTACTTTACTACCAAAACCTCAATAGTTTTCTCCAAAAAGAAATGAAGTTAGACACATTATCAGTCTACACTGTATTAAAACACAAATTAATTAAAACCCTTAAGCAATAATAAAAATAAATGTTTTATAACAAACACACATAAGTCTTCCCTAAAATGACACTTTAAAAATTATTTCCTGCCTTGGCTGGTGTGGCTCAGTGGATTGTCACCAGCTTACGAACACAAGGGTCACTGGTTTGTTTCCCAGTCAAGGCACATAACCAAGTTGCAGGCCAGGTCTCCAATCAAGTCCCCAACTGGAGGCAGGTGAAAGGCAACCATACAATGATGCTTCTCTCCCTTTCTTCCTCCATCCCTGCCCTTCTCTCTCTAAAAATAATGAATAAAATCATTACAAAATAAAAATGATTTCCTCAAAACAAAATAACAGTAGTATTTTTAAAATAAAAAATAATTGAAACAGAAACAATATTTCAACATTAAAAAAAGATTGAAAATATATTGTTCAACTCAACCTTGTAGAGAAGAATATTAAAAAGGTGAAGAATGAACTAAAGTGAATAAAGTATATTTTAAACAAATAAGCAACAAAGACAGTAGAATAAAGTTGACTTAAGAAAAAAAGCAGAGGAACCAAGATAACAAAGGAGTAAGTGGAGCTACACTAATCTCCTCCCAACACCAAACAGGAATTACATATTTATTAGGGAGAAATCATCCGGAATAACCAACAGAACACCAATTGGAGAGAAGCCTTATTCCCACAGACAGAAGAGCCAATTCATCACAACGTGACCCATAGGAAGTGCAGAGACGCGAGAGGCTGTCGGGGGCTCCCTGGGGTGGCAGCTGAAGGGACAGAGAAACATCTCAGCAGCCCGAGGCTCCACCTGAGAAGGGTGGGATCTAAACCCCCAACTGGGCTCCCCAGCCTACAGCAACACAGCTGAGAGTAAAACAGCACCCAACTGTGAAAAGCAAAAAGCTACCAGGTTTAGCCGGCTTGACAGAGAGACCGAGTTCTTAAAGGGACCATGGACAAAAATACAAAGGCACCAACCTACCCTGGGCTCCAGCAGAGAAAGGGAAGAGTGGACTAGAGAAGCTTGGGGAAAGTTTGGGTCATGGGGGAGAGTTGAGGGAGCAGCCCATGAGTCCAGTGCTGACCCATCCCTCATACAGCCAGCAGACCACTCTTCTCCAAAGGGCGGGAGCCTGAGGGGAAGCCACAGCCTCACCCATAGGAATTAATCTGTCGCACCCAACAGTGCCTAAACCTGACCTCTGATCACAAGTTGATTGAATTAACAACTGAATTCATCTGCCCTGCCCAGAGGTGCCTAAAACTGACCACTGATCACAGACTGATTGGATTAACAACTAAAGGAGACAAGGACAGTGGACCTCTGGTAGTCTCCAACTGGCTAACATCACCAAGCACAGATCCAGGAAGTAAAAAAAGTGCACCTCTACACCACAGAAGGTCATACCACTAAGACAGTAAGTCAAAGCAGACTAATCTAAGAAGCAGAAACAAACAATAGCCACTTAAAATGGGAAGACAAAGAAATAAACCTCAGCAAATGGAAAAGAGAAATCCCCAGGAAGAGTGCAAAATGAAATAGAGGCAAGCATACTCTCAGACATGGAATTCAAAATAATAATGATAGAGAAGCTCAATGAGCTCAGCGAGTTCAAAGAAAACTATAAACAACTCCAGGGGAACTGCAAAGAACTCCAGGGAAGCTACAAGGAACTTACTGAGAACTACACCAGCATTAAAAAGGATGTAGTTTGGCATAATTTCCCACCTGGATTCCTACTCAGTCGTTACAAACGCAGACTTGAAATAATATTTTATATGTCCAAATACCTAAATATGCTAAACTGGAGGCAATTACTTCCAGGTAGTTGAATTTTTGAAAATAGAGAACATTTCAAAAGTGATGATCAGCCACTCAGTTGTTTTATACATACTTGTTTACTTGTTCACTTTTCTGTATGCAAATAGAGCTATAAATTTACTCATTTCACTCAACTGGAATGGCAGGGAAAAAGAAAAAAAAGGACATAGAAACAAACCATCAATAAGAGCCAAGAATGGACAACAGGTGGGATTGACTTTGCGGGGAATGGGTGGGTGGGGAGGGGGACAGAGGGGAGCAAAAAGGGGATGGATGTAATACAACAACAATTAAATTAAAAAAAAAAAAAAAAAAAGAGCCAAGAGGAAATGAAGAATACCATTTCTGAATTGAAAAAGACAGAGAAGGAATCAAAAGCAAGCTAGAGAAAGCAAAGGATCAGATCATGGAGCAGGTGGTCAATGTAGAAAAAAATTCCCAGGCAGTGCAACAAAATAAAAAGAGACTGAAAAAGAATGAAGAGGTTTTAAGAGAGCTGCAGGACAACATGAAATGTAATAATATCTATACCATAGGGATACCAGAAGGAGAAAAGGAGGAGCAAGGGATAGAAAACCTCTCTGAAAAAGTAATGACAGGAAACTTCCCTAACTTGAGGAGAGAAAATGTCATTCAAACTCAGGAAGCACAGAGGGTCGCAAGGAAGATGAACCCAAGCAGGCCCACTCCAAGGCACATCATAATGAAAATGGCAAATTTCAAAGACAAGGAGAGAATCCTAAAAGCAGCAAGAGAGAAACAGCTAATAACATACAAGGGGGCTCTCATAAGGTTATCAGCTGATTTCTCCACAGAAACACAAGTCAGAGGGAATGGCAAAAAATATATCGAGCAATGAAAAACAAAGGCCTGCAACCAAGAATACTCTACACAGCAAGGCTGTCATTCAAAATGGAAGGTGAAATAAAGAGTTTCCCAAACAAAAGAAGTCTAAAAGAATACATCTCCACCAAACCAGCATTGCAAGAAATGCTAAGAGGTTTGCTTTAAGAAGATGAAGAAACAGACAGACAGGAACACAGGTACAAAGGTAAATGAATTAAATGCACCCATCAAAAGACATAGGGTAGCTGAGTGGATAAGAACCAACTTTAACTTATGAAAGCTTTAAAGTGATCTTGTTATAAATAGATTTTACTAAATAAGTTACAATTTTGTATATTACTTGTATCTGCATTACTGCAGGTTAAGTTTTCTTAGATTGGAATCATTTTACAATATGGGAAAATCAAGTTACTTGCAATAACTCAGAAAAATCTAATGCAGTTATGGAAGAAGGAAAACTTAAGAAAATGTGGATGTATATTATTACATGGAAGACATGCTATCTTTCTTATTCACTGTTATAAAATATGTGCTTATTTGTGGGTGTGTAATATATAGATTTTGTTAGCAATTTATGTTTTAAATGGCAACCAACTGGTAGTTGGTGTGTTGTGAAATCAGTCAATCTTAAGATTAGAAAAGATACTGAGAATGAAGACCAATTTGGATGGAACTTGCAAACTACTAAACTATATGATTTGTGTACAAAGATAATATATATTTTCATATTAGAATGTAAATTAGATGAGATTCCTTGCAACTAAATCATAGAAATATACATTTCCAGTTATGATGGCCCCCAAACTGGGGATACTTGGGAAAAGTAATTAATGCTATAGTAAACTTTATTATTAAAATGCAAACATACCTAATCTGTACTTCAACAGACTCTTAAATAGTTTGGGGGTTAGTTTAGGGACCACACAGGAAGTCAACCACAAGTTCAAAAAATAGCTAGAATACTATTCTACAAAATTATTTAAATCCTAGGGATTTTTTTTTTGAACTCAATTTAGTAGACATAATAATTTCTACTCTGGGGACTGGCTGAGCACTGCAAGTGCCATTATTTCTGAAGGCTTCAACTTGTAAAATACATGTAGAGGAAAAACAGAGGGTATTGAAAGAAATAAGACCTGTGCACAGTCAACATAAATAAATACATAAATAAATCTACTATTTAAGATGGAAAACTCCAAAAAGAATAAGTTATAGTTCCAGTAGCTTAAAATAAAGTTGAGTTGTATTATTGGAGGGGGGAGGATCTGACTCAGAAACAAATTCATTTTTTACTATGGGTTTGGCACTGTCTCTAGGACAACTTTCACAAAAGTGAGTTCTGCAATACACCATTTCTGTGATACATTTCACAAAAATAGCATTCCAGAGTAAAATAAGTATTAAAGGAGGAAAAAATCTGCTAAGTTTTGCTACAATATATCTAAAACACTATCATTTAACATGTAATAATTATGTAAGCTATTGGCATATTTAAAATTTTTTGTATCAACTCTTCAAAATCCAGTATGTAGTTTAAATATGTGTAAAAATGTGTATGTGTGTAAATGTATTTTTGCATGTGTTTGGTAATATTGCAATTCATATTATTTAAAAGAGTAATTCTTTAAACAAATGAATCAACGTAGGTATTTTGGAATAATGAAAAACAACTTTGTATTAATATGATTTGAGAAGTTGACAGAAGGCAGTAATTAAATGGTAAATTTTCTGGATGTGAAAGCAAAAAAGAAAAAGTACACATTGGTGGTTACAGAATAGACAGGGGATGTTAAGAAGAACAAAGGAAATAGAGAAGCAAAAGAACTTATATACATGACTCATGGACATGAACTAAGGGGGACATTGCTAAAGGGAATGGGATACTAGGTGTAGGGGGGCAAAGGGGGAAAACTGACACAACTGTAAAACAAAATAAATAAAATATATAAATTTTAAAAAAAGAATAAAAACAAAGAAAAAAGCTACAATACAAAGAGCAAATAGCTATATGTAGGGGTAATATAGAGGCTCTAACAACAGACAATTTAAAATAAAAGAGAATGTGTTGTATTGCTCAATGTTAATATTACAAAATAATGAAAATAAGCTTATCTTAAAAAACTAATTTACTAAAGTTGACTCAAAAAAGGAATCAAAATCAAATATACACACAATCACAGCCACATAGAAAAGGAGTAAAAGAAGTACTGACTCTTGGGGGGGACAGAGGGGAGCAAAAAGGGGATGGATGTAATACAACAATAAAATTAAAAAAAAAAGAAGTACTGACTCTTAAACCAGATGGAATTTTTCCAAATGTTGAAAAAAAACAGCTAATACTGCATAAATTGCCCCAAAATACAGGAAGCTATAGATAGCTACATAATTTATTTTCTAAAACTAACATAGCTCTAATAGTCAAAGAAAAAGAAAAGCCAATTTCTTTTTGATATTTTCAAAAAATTAAAGTAAAAATTGCTAACAAACTAAATATGTTTAATCAACCAAGTGAGTTTTATCCCTATAATTTACAGATTTAGCATATAGATTCAATAAGAAAAATATTACAGAATAGATAATATCTACATGCTAAAAAATATTTTGATGCAATCCATCCTTTTTTTTTTAAAGATTAGAAAGCTAGAAGTTGAAGACTTTCTTGGCATTATTAAATTATCAAAGAAGAAATCCAGTATTACATTTCAGGATAAAATACTAGAGGCATCCCATTAAAATCAGGAGCAAAGCAAAAATCCCTGGTAAAATGTTATTTTACAATATTATATATTGAGTTCATGCCAATAAAATAAAATGTGAAACAAAATATCAAATATAGGAGGCAAAATTATCATTGCTTACTAATGGCATGATTCTAGGTCAAATGTTAAAATTATGTTTAAAATGAAACCTCTTGGAATTAATAAGAGAACTCAGTAAGTTAGTCAGAATAGGAAAAATATATATTTTTTAATATTATTGGCTTTGTCATATACCAACCATCCTTTTTTGTAAGAGTTGTATTTATTTAGTTTTAGAGAAAAGGTCAGGTAGGAGAGAAACATCAATCAGTTGCCTCTCACACATGCCCCAACCTGAGACCAGGCCCACAACCCAGGCTCATGCCCTGACTGGGAATCAAACTGACAACCTTTCACTTTGCAGAATGATACTCACCAACTCAGCCATGCCAATCAGGACTCAATAATCTTCAGGCAGAAAATGTAGTAGAAAATACTCATTCATTTGTACCACACTAAATTTATGATATTCAACATCAGCTGCAACCCCCACATTCAAGGAATTCTATCAGTTTTTAGTCCACCTTCTCTCCCTTTGTAGACATCCACCTACCTATCCCTCCTCCTCTATTTTAGTAGATTAACTTTCTCCTTCATCAAATGGGAACCCTCTCAACTTTCTGCCACTCATCCAACACACTTGCATCAGAACCCATGCTTCTCTCTCTTTTCTCTATGAAAGTGGTCTCATCCTTCTCCCTATCAAAACCAGGTCTCTATCTGCCTTTACAACCCATCTCTTCCCATCTTTTCAGAAACATTAAATATTAAACTAGCCCTTCATTCTATTGTACCAGTACCTCTCCTTTCCATTTTTATCCTATTACCATTTAAACAATGGTAAATGTCAAAATGTTTCCCATCTCTCCTATCTTTTCATGTTCCTCAGTCCTTCTTTTCCAGTTCCATTCCCTTTTCTCCCTCACAGCCTTTTCTCCTTTTAAATAGTTCATTATATTCATCACTATGAAACTATTCAACAGACAAATTTGATCATATAACTTGTCCCTTTATAACTTCTTCCTGGAAAGCCCTCCCACTACTCCAACCTTTCATCTAATTAACTCCTATGCATTCTTCAGCTCTCAGATCACATAGCACTTCTTCATATAAAGCAACCCAACATCAAAACTTGAATACATGATGAGATATGTTCCAAGATTAAATATTGAATATTAAATACATGAATTTTTTAAAGTTGTAAGTATAATACAATGCCACTGCAAGGTAAATTTAATAGTAGCACAAAATGATAAACTGATCTCATTTACTAAAAAGGAAGCTAAAATTCTTTACAAAGTTATAGAAAATAGATACCCCTAATAAATGAAAAAAATACAGTCTGGCTTAAGATTTTTTAAAAAGTAAAAAATATTTCAACACTGGGAACTAAATCAATAAATTTATCTTACCAAGTAAATGAAGAAGAAATATATGTGCATCAATCACTGTTTAAAAGACATTTGATAAAATTTATGACCTTCGTAATAAAATCTCAATCTTGAGACAACATCATACATGATATCAAAATATAAAAACCAAGACAATAATAACCACTGCCTCCTTTATCATCAAAAAAAACCAACAAGGCTGAAAAAAATGAAAGACAAATATTGAAGAAGAGGAGATAAAGTCTCTACATTATATAGAAGATAGGGGTGTTTCTCTGTAAGATTAATGAGAGTCAACTGAGTTAGTTTACAGCAGAGTGAAACCAATTCTTTGATAATGTACCATTAAATCCAGTTAAAAGAGTTTAAAAATTCATTCTAAGTGGAATCAAAATATAGAATATTTAAGAATAAACTTATAAAGTAGTGTGCTATATATATATATATATATACTTAAACTACAAACTATTATACTGTAGGTAGAACATAATAGAAGGTTTGAATTAATGTAGAGATATATCATGTACCTGAAACTTTCAATATCAAAATACCAATTCTAGCCCTGGCTGGTAGCACAGTGGATAAGGTGCCGGCCTGCGAACCCAAAGGTCGCAGGTTCGATTCCCCAGCCAGAGCACATTACCAGGTTGCAAACCAGGTCTCCAGTCAGGTCTGTGGCTGGAGGCAGGTGAAACGCAACCATACATTGAAAAAAAAAAAAACAAAACAAAACAAAAAAAAACCAATTCTTTTCCAAACAAAATCTTACATAAAATTAATTTGACAAGAGCAAAACATACTCCTAAAGTCAACTAACATAAAAATTTACTAATGAGAATAACTGAAAACTAAAAATGATAAATGGGCTTTCTTCTTTAAAAGCTTAAAATGCAAGGTCTCTCCAGAAAAAGTCTAGCCATTGTTAATATGAGAATGGTTTGTGTGGCATTGATATAACAGGCCAGCCAGAGGGAGTGGACTGGAATGTGCATGCATGAACATGTCAACTTCACTGTAGTAGTCGAAGAGGGGTGCCATGTACCACTGAGTGAGCATGTGTTCTATGCTCACTATGCATTCAAAATAACTGAGTGAATAGAGCAATCAGATTTTGCATTAAGCTTGAACACTTCTCCATGGAAATTGGATAATTCAGAAGGCTGCAGCTATGGGCAACTGGTTGAAAGCCTAATCATAACAATGTGTCCCCTCATGCATCATGTCTCTTGCAGTATTTTTTGGTAAAACATCAAATCACAAGGTGACTCAGTCCTTCTATAGGCCAGATTTGGCACCCTGAGACTTCTGGCTTTCCCCAAAACTAAAATCACCTTAGAAAGGGAAGAGATTTCCAGCTGTTGATGAGATTCAGGAAAAATACAACAGGGCAGCTAATGATTGGGAACATTGTGTGAGGTCCCAAGGTGCCTACTTTGAAGTGGACTGAGGCATCACTGCCCTCTGTACAATTTTTATTGTATCTTGTATCTTCTTCAATAAATGTCTCTATTTTTCATATTACATGTCTGGATACCTTCTGGACAAACCTCATATATTAAAGAATAAAAATAAATGGAACTGGCATAGAAGTGGGTTACAAAGGCCACCAGAACTATTATGAACATTTATAAATTTCCTACTTCAAAACCATTAGGAAATGATAAATTGTTTAATAAATAGTATTGAATTATCTAGCTATTTATTTGAGAAAAAAGAAAACACTTTTTCATGCCATAAAATCAAATAAGCCTTAGAGATTTAAATATTTAAAATTTATTTAAGAATATTTATATAAAGCCCTGGCTGGTGGCACAATGGATAAGGCACTAGCCTGCAAACCCAAGGGTTGCTGGTTCGATCCCCTGCCAAGGCGCAATAACCAGGTTGCAAGCCAGGTCTCCAGCCAGGTCTGTAGCTGGGGGCAAGTGAAAGGCAACCATACATTGATGTCTGTCTACCTCTCTGCCTCTCTCCCTTCCTCTCTCTCTGAAAATAATAAATAAAATCTTAAAAATATATATTTATATAAAATTATAGTGTAGAAAAGTAATAACTTTATAAAAGAAAATATTAAAAACTTAAATATATAAAAATTAAAAGTATTCATATGTCTAGAAAACAAAGAAATCCTAAGATAAAAAATCCAAAAAATAATTGCAATTAGAAAAGAGTATTATTCTATCAAAAATAACTTATAACTCATGAACAATACTATAAATGAACAATACTATAAAAATTGGAAAAAAATAACTATACAAGTAATCCAAAATATTTAACATCATTAACAATGAAAGATCCTAATTGAAATAGCTTTGACATAACTTTTCCTTATATTAAATTGGTAGACTTTCCTAAGTTATAATAATCAATTGTGATGAAGATTTAAGGAGATAAGTATTTGGTTACAAAATTATAGTAATTTGGTAACTTACTATGAGTCCTTTTAATTTTAGGTTTTATAGTGTGCTTTATAAGAGTTTTAACAACTTTGAAGGAAATAATTAAAAACATGGAAACAGTTCATATATTGTTTATGTATGTTATTACAGTATTATTTTTAGTATTGAAAATTGTTAGCAACCTTGGCTAATTATAATGGAATAAGTAAATATATGTGGAACATCTACCATCTATTCATTAAAAGTTAAATTTTTTTTAAACAAACGTGTTAATATACTTCATGTATTAAGTGAAATAATTTTAGTTCAAGGAGCAGAACCTAACTCTATTAATAACCACCATATTGAAGGAAACTGGGGTATGTCACAGAGCCAAAACAAAAGTTGAATAAAAGCATCAGAAAGGGTCCAGGCAAGGAATGCACTTAGGATCTCAAAAGCAGGAGCTCTCAAATCCTTTTGTGAGGGAACAACCATCAGATGTGCCCACTCCAACCATCTTCCATTTCGGAATGTCTTCATTCGATTCCCATGAGAGAATTTGTTTGATTCAACTTTGGCTGGTTTTCTCTCTGCTTGACTTGAGTCAGGCAAAGGTGTAGGATAGCTCCAACACTGCCCTATAAAAAGAGAGACACTCTAATATATGTCTCCTACAACCTATGTCATTTTTCAAAGCAGCCTAAAATTGCATTGGTTTGGTTTTATGTGGGTGTATATGTAAGACTATTAGAGGAACACTTATAAGAAGAAACACCAAAATGATGGCATTGTTGTCTAGGAGTGGCAAGTTTATCAGTGACTTATTTTCTTCACATTTTATGCATATACAGAAAAAATTCTTCATGCAACAATATGAATTTGGCTACAATGCCATTAGCAATTGGCCACACTCCTCATCCAAGTACCTGTTTTGCTAAAATTTGAACATCCTGGAAGGTGGAGGGTAATAAGAAAACTGAAGAGAGGGAAAGCCTGCTAAACAAATGGCAGACAGTCTTTTGTTGGGAAATAGGAAACATGAAGTGTGTCTTATGTATCAGAGTATTCTTATAGCCTGATTTATCCAGATAAAATTGACAAAATGAACACCAGCTCATTAGAAGGTTCCTGCAAGTTCCAATTAGCTGTAAGACCCAGAATCATCCTCATCAATATTTATGTCAGAGTGGGTGATAGCACCAGATGGCATCAAGCCACATCTGGGACCAAGAAGTATTTGGTGAATCTGGTTGGACTTCCAAAATACCAGGTGGGCTAGTTATACAGGCTTGCTTAGGCTATATTACATTTATTTATTTATTTATTTTAGAGTCTATTTATTACATAATGGTGAGAACCTACTGCATTACTTTTACCCACTAATTTACATAAAATTTTAAGTTAATTTTTTTGATAGAGGATTTTTTTTCTTAGTTCAGATCCCCAATAAAATAATGGATTTATGCAATATTCAGCAATCTCTGCTAACATCAAAAAAAGAAAGACAACCAGGTATTTTCTATCTCCTGATGAGAGACTGGGATGCTATATATGACATGTTCTTGTCAAAATATCCAACCCATATCTGCTCAAGCCTCTAGATAAACCTTCAGTTTACAGATACATGGGGAGGATTGGAATACTTAAAATAATACCATGGAATCAATCAGCAAAATCTGGAATATAGAAAGTTACACTCTTAAAAAATAAAGTTCAATATGGTGATGGAAGGAAATTTGACTTTGGGTGGTAAACAAACAATGCAATATACAAATGATGTATAATAAAATTGTACACTTGAAATTTGTACAATTTTATTAACCAATGTCACACCAATAAATTTAACATTAAAAAGTAAAATAAATAAAGTTCAAGGGAAAGTTTAAAAAGAAAAGAAAAGGAAATCAGAGGATTCAATAATCAAGTGTCAGCTGGATCATGACATAAACAAACCAACTGAATGAAAAAATGAGCACAATCTTACATACTGACTCTTATGACATTTAAGTTATTATTAAAATGTTAATATGTGAAAATAGTATTGTGTTTCCATTTTTAAATGCACTCTTATATTTTAATGATAAATACTAAGTATTGGTTGATAAACTTGTATAACATCTGATATTTGCTTGCAAACAATGCAGTCGGGGTTGGGAGTATAGATAAAACAAGACTGGCCATATAATGGGTATATGGGGACTCACTATACTATTCTCTTTTTCTACATTTAAAAATTTTTGTAATAAAAAGCTAAATGAGAGTCTACAAAGTTTTCAGTCCATCCTCTCTTCTTCCCAGTTCTCTCTAAGTAACAACTATTTGTAGTTTCTTGTGCATCCTTCCAGAGTTTTGTGCAAAAAATTATTTTTTATAATTGGAAATACATTATATATATATATTTATATATAAATTATTTATATTTTATTTATATATAATATATAAATATATTTATATATATTTATATTATTATTTATATATATAAATATATATATATATTAAATATATATATATATTTAAAGACAAGTTTCTTCGGAATATCTGACTTTTAACCCATCAATTGACAATTATTTGAGTTCATTCCTTAAGACTGATGCTCATTTTCTTTCTGAGTTCCATGGACACAGCACCAAATCATCAGGGCCAGGGTAAGTGCTTGAAAATAATGACAGCAGAATTGTTCCTGGTTACTGTTTCCATGGGAATGGAAATGAATCAGCAGCAGAAAACTCTTAAATTTCAGCCTGAGGGTCACAGAAGGCCATTCCATTTTCAAAGGGTTGTGGCTGTTTACAGCTTTTTTGTTTGGTGAAATGAAAAATATCAAACGTAAATTTATTTCATTGAAGAACATTACCTAATCATGAGTATGAAAACCCAGCCATTATTCAAGGAGAACTGATGAACTTTCTGCCTGTACACAGCCCTGGTTGTGAGTGTCTGCTGAACACCATCATCTTCAATTTGACTGTGATTCTTCTGAAATTCTGCCATTCTGTAGCATTTTAGAGTGAAAGGTAGGTTTATGGGGGTCTTGAAGAGTACTGGTTTACAACTTTGAGTACTAATAAGGAGGCTTCCTGTGGGCTAATTAGAATGCAATGAATGTAAAGCTGAAAATTGGAATTAATTTAAATTAATCTTTGACAAGAAGTAATACACAAAGAACTTGAAGAAAGACAGCTATGTCATAAATTCTAAAATGGAAATAAGTTCTGAGAGAAGCTATTTAAGGATATTTCAAATAATTATACTCAATTCAAAGGCTGTTTGTACATCTGTTTTCTTATTGTTTAATAATATTATATTGTGGTTGCAGAACAATATGTGGTCTCCTCTTTATGCACATCCAGCAGCATGAATCTTGGCAATATATCATTTGGGAAATTGTTTTTTGGGTGATGAATTGCCAGGTTAAGAGAACTACATTCCTGCTACATTCCTGCTACCATGCCTTTATTATCAGAGCATTTTTATAAAATACGTTTATTCTATGATACAGGGATATTGTGATAAAAATTAATATACCACTTTAACAGGCAGCTTAAGAAAGCCAAAGTGTGGCAATTTTAGATTTATGCTCATGATATTATATAGGCAATGTAGGTAACATTAATAGCATTAAAAAAAAAAAAAACTATGCAATTAACACCCACTTCTATAAGTGAACCACAAGCATAGGAATAATATGAGGCTAATCCATTAAAATAGATTTAAAAAAAGAATGAGTTTCAATGCAGCACCCAACAATGGTAAAATTAATTCCACTTTCTTGTGCTTGGATTGGAAACAGGCAGCGAGAGAGAGACGGAGAGGGTTGAGAAGAGGGGACAAAGGAACTAATGCTGCAGTGAAGAAAAATTATAAACTCATAATTTTCCTGCTCAGGTTGAAAGCATTAAGTCATCAAGTTGTGTAGTTTACATAGGTAAACCTCAGAATCTCCTTTGAGGCATGAGACATTTAAAACTAATTAGCAGTTATTAATATTGGAAAATTCCCCAGGCTTTAAAAAACGTTTTCTTATAGAAACATGTAGTGAAGACACATGGTTAAGAAGAGCACTCTTTTTTCTTTAAGTGAAACATAGAGACAAAGCAATGAAAAATGCAACTAACAACTGACATAAAACACACTTACAAGACAACAGCTAACAGCAGACTCTAGACTGAGGGACTTGGAGGGGGAGGGCATTAAACAATGGTGCTGGCATCGCATTGAAATGCAGCATAAACTCTCAGCAGTGTTCCTTAGATTTGCTGTGACATTTCCCCATTGGGTTTTCTTTAATAGTTCCATGTTTCTCATTTAGAAAACACTATGCAAATATATACAAAAGCAATATTCTGTTTTGCTGTTTATTTGTCCTGAGACTGACTTAAAATGTTGTAGCTTCACAAAAACCAGCCAAATGGAGTTCAAACTGTTAAAAGTACAAAAGTTCAAAGTTCACTTACTAATTATCAAGCTTTTCAGAAGCATATTTAAATATTAATGCATATATTCATCAACTGTTATTTTTGAATATTTTTTCTTATTGTCTTTCATACTTATAAATTTTTAACTAAGAATTAATTTGGGATAGAAGTTAACTTATTCTCTATTAAAAACCAGTCATTTTTAGTATTTGCCATGTATGAAAGAAAAAACCCAAAACCTTGGGTGTCAAGTACTGTCTTCGTCCAAGTAGGCACTGTCTGTATAAACCTCTACAACAACCTTTTCCTGCAGACATAATTCCTCATCTATACTGTAATAAGGTGCAGAGTGAGGGTCCTCTGAAAACAGAATTATATTCCCCATAACCCTTGGTTAGGGGAAAAGGGAAGTGGCTGATAGGACATTTAAGATACTTTGTATAACAATGGCAAATTAATCTCTTGAAGAGAAAGGGACTGCCTCCCAAGGCAAAAGGTGTATGTGACTTTAAGAGCATATAGTGACTCATGGCATAGCCAGGGGAAGCAGATGTTCCTGTGTCATGGTGAACTCTTGTCTTGACTAAAGATGGCCACCAAAGAAAGGTAGAAGATATGGGGGAACTGGCAAAAGCAGCACGTCATTGGAGAGGCCAGATATGGGGCCGTAGAGGAAGTTCCAGGCTGAACATTTAAAATAAGGGCAGCCTGAGAGATAGGGAAGTAGAAGCCATGCAGGATGAAAAAGTGTAAGAAGCCACATGGTCTGAAAGGGTGTGGAGGGGAGTCAGCTATGAGGTCTGGTGTATAAGGAGGAAGCTACATGGTTGGAAGTAAGAACATGCCACAAGTTCTGAAGTAATAGGGAGAAGATGGCAGCAGAGAGCTGATGGAGCTGTGCTGGGACCAACCTAACCGAGCACAGAGAAGCCACTCTCTTGGGACTTATGTCTTCCTGGATCCCACCATGACCCAGTGTAACTCAGCACATGTTTTCCCAAACTACTACATGGAGGCTGAGAACAATATACCCCAGATCCTGAAGAAGAGAGCTGCTGCAAAAGGATGGTGACTCTGAAACCCATAAATTCACGTTCTAGGGAGGATGGAGATCTGCTTGCATAGCTGGCTTAAGAACAGACAAGGATTTGCCGAACTTCTGTCATGGTTTTGGCTTATAACCTGGTGAGGAGCTGTGGAAAGTGCTGGGTGTTGTGGGAAAACAGGGCTCTGAGCAGGAGGGTTCTCAGCACCCCTGAGGTTGGAATCCTGTAAATAAAAACCTATTTCCTTCAACACTAATTGTTAGGTCATGTGTCAAGGTGCCACATGGTCAAGCCCTGGTTTGCTTGGTTACAATACCAGGCTTGACACTGTGCTAGACTGTCATGGGTGCTTGATATTTTTGATGATCTGCTAAAGAAATTGAAGCTGAGGAATTATATAAGTCACCTAAAATTATCTGCTCAGTAAGTGGCAAGCTTGAGATTCAAAACTTGGGTTTCTAATTCTAAACTCATGCACTCTGTAGAGCTCTTTCTTTTAAAATCAAAATGTGTGCTGAGTATTGGACTAGAGTTCATTTACAAACAATGGAGTCCCTGAAGGATTATTTATGAAGGTACTATATCAGAAAAGAAGCAAGTTGTTTTTTATGTAAGACCTATGAATTTATCTCAGGCTTTGGCTTGAAAACTCAGAAATTATAACTCCCCATCCCAGGAAATAAATCAATAACCTGCCACTTGGGATATAAGATCAAGGTCCTTTACATGAAAATTGGTTGGTGGAATTTTACAGCCATATGTCTTGGAGTATGCTTTGGAATCAGAAAGTGGACTGTGATAATGGAAATGGGTTTCAAACCTTCTCCAGATCATAAAATGCAACAGTTTATGCCAGGATAACATATGGGGCTGGCGGACTTCCTACAAGAGAACTAAATTCAGAGGGATATTTCACGGACTTATTCCTTAGGGAAAGGACTGTGTGTTGGATAGTCATCCATATAAAAATCTTCCATTCAATAAATACACTTCAAGTGAGTTTTAATGTTTTTAATTATAACTGAAGTAACATTTCCTCATCTGCAAAGTGGAGAGGGGTGGGAATAGACCCTAATTAGTAGAGTTGTCAGAATTAAATGAGAGTGTAACTTCTCAAAAAATGTTAGCTGTGACTATTAGGTTCTTACCTAATAGTTCTTGACACTGTGCTGGATGCTAGAAATTTAAAAACAAATTTGACATTAGTCCTTCCTTCAGGACTCACAGTTCAGTAGAGGGAGGCATATAAATTGGTCATTCAAATAAGATACTAGACAGTTCTGTAGGATGCAGAGGGAATACAAAGGAGAGAGCAGCCAAGTGTATTTGAAGGTCAAAATAAGCTCCATGCAGAAGCAAACATCTGAGTCTTAAAGATTCAGTAAATATTCTATAAGCAGAGCTAGAGGAAGTACATTCCAGGCAGAGGTTTTTATGGGAGTAAGAGTAGATTCATAATCATGGAAAGCCTGATCTAAGGAACTGATTGTTTATTAGTATGGCTGAAGATAGGTACTTGTTGGTGAGAAGCAAGAAATAGGTCCAGAGATAAACCCAATTTATGAAAGACTTTGTCTTGTCGTGTCAGCAATGAGAAACCACTGAAGTGTCTTCAACAGGATAGTATTATAAATAGGCAGGTGCTTTAGAAAAACTGTAAATGAAAGTATGGAAGATAGGTTGAGGTGGGGCAGAGAGAAGGGTATGAAACTGGAAATGGGAGGTTATTGAAACAGATCGGGTAAGAAATGAAAATGGCCTGAACTAGGAGCAGTGACATTGGGTTCAGAGAGGATGAGAAATTCAAGAGACATAAAGAGGATAGAATAAACAAGAAGCTGGGATTGATTGGGTGGGGTGGCAGTGAAGTAAAGGTTGGATACCAATATTTCTGACATGTGCTTCAAAATATGTTCAACAATGTGGGGAACAGAGGAAGCAAATGTTTAAAAATAGATCATGGGTTCTGCTTTGAACACAGGAAGTTAAAGATGCTGGTAGAATATCCCAGTGAAAACATGCAATAAGCCATTAAGTGTATGACTTTTGAAAGCAGGAAGAGGTGAGGATGGTAATACAGAGTTGGAGCTTATTAGCATGTAAATGAACATGAAAACTACAAATAAGATTCCTCAGAGAGACCATGTAAGCAGAGAAGAGTGCTAAGGACCAACCATGGAAGAACCCAATGTATAAGTAATGGTGGAGAAAGAGAACTCTGAATAAACAAGAAGGCTAATAAAAATAATTAGGGAGATTGAGGCAAGAAAAAGTGGATTCCCAAAAGCCAAAGGAAGTCTAGAATCTCAAGAAGGTGATCGATATTAAATACCATAAAAAGTACATGGAACCTGAAAGAAATTTATTAGATCTGAAGATTGGAAGTTTGTTGTTATTTTAATCCCTACTGAGTCTTTTCAATGGGAGCCAAACAGCACTAGGTTTCCTAAAAATATGTAGTCGTGTGTGTGTGTATTTGTGTACGTTAGTGTGTGCAAATGTATGTATTTCTTCTTAACTACATTGTCATTCATAAGACTATTGGGTATTTCTTATTGTATGTTCCCCTTCTACTCATGTTTTTATAGGTTTTTTATATATTCATTCCTGATTTGTTAGTCAAAGTATCTATATGTTGAGTTACAAATTTTAGAGACTAAATGTCATAATTGACAGCAATTCTAAAAGTTTCAGCTGTAATAAGTACAGGTAAGTAGAAGTACTTCCCTCCAGGTGTTTCTTCCTAAGGAAATGCATTTTAGCAAAGAGGAAAGAGCCATTCTTTTATGATTTTGGTTACATCTACTTAGAAAATGTTCTGAAAGGTCCCCCTTCTTAACCAGAAAATTAGGCAGACCTGCCAACTGTTCCTAAAATCAGTTCGGCATGAACCAATGTCGTAACTTTTACCACAGGGTGAGTTTTGTTTGGTTGGTTATTTATTTGTTTGTTTTTAAGTTTTAAGAAACCCTAACGAGATGATTGTTATGTAGATATTCTATGGTAAGAGCAGAATCTCAACACTGTAGCCCTCTATGTTCCAATTTAACTCAATACAAACTCAGAAATAGACACATAAAAAATCCATATTTGAATTTTTAACTTTTTATTTTTAAGAAATTGTAGATTCACTGGAATGTGCAAAGACAGTACAGAGCAGTCTCATGTACCTTTCACCTAATTTTCCCCAGTGTTTATATCTTACATAACTATAGTATGATGTCAAGACCAGAAAGTTAAGGCTGGTAAAATGTGTGTGTATAATTCTATGCAATTTTATCACAGGTATAAATGTATTGACACTGTAGCCACCATGGTAGTCAAGATACAAAGCTATTTCATCACTGTAAGAGATTCCCTTATATTACCTTTATTGTCATTTAAAAAGTTTGTATAAAAGATCACATATAATATGTGATCTTTTGAGATTGGGTTTTTCTCTCAGCATAATGGCATTGCTCCTTCCAAGTTGTTTCAAGTAACAATAGTTTATTCCCTTTTTTATGGCTGGGTAGTATTTCATGGTATAGATATACCACAGTATATTTAACCATTCACCCAGTGAAGGACAGTTGAGTTCTTTCCAGTTTTTCAGCTTTTACAAATAAAGCTGCTACAAATATTCATGCACAGATTTTTGTGTGGATTGCGTTTTATTTCTCCAAGATAAATGCCTATGAGTGTGATTATGGGGCCAGATGGTGAACGTATATTTAGTTTTTGTGAGAAATAGGAAAACTGTTTTTCAGAATGACTCTGTATCGTTTTACATTCCCAACTGCATTGTGTGAGAAATCCAGTTTCTCCACATCCTCAACAGCATTTGGTATTGTCACTATTTTTTTTTTTTATCTGCTCTAATAAGTGTATTGATAGAGCATCATGATCTTAATTTGCATTACCCAGAAGGCTAGTAATGCTGAACATTTTTTTCATGTGCTTACTTGCCATTTATATTCCTCTTCAGTGAAATGTTGCTTTATGTCCTTTGCTCATTTCTTATTAAATTCTTAACATTTTTTAAACTGTTGAGTTTTGGGAGTTCATAGATAGATGATAGATAGATGGGATAGCTATATATTCTTTGTCATACATGTCACTGGCAAATATTTTCTCCCAGTATATAATTTTGTCTCCTCACCTTATTAACAGAATCTTTCACAGAGCAAGATCTTTAATTTTGATAAAGTCCAATTTAATCTTTATTTTTTCTTTTATATTTAATTCTTTTGATATCATGTCACATTTTGATTTTAGGGCTGAATATTCATTTGAATTTCCAAAGGACAATAAGACAATCAGTATTTAGATCCCCACCCCAAAGATTATAACTGAAATAATAGCTGTCTGGAATTTGCTTCAAAATAATCCATTTTAGAGGATGAAGTGGGGAAAAGTAGAATAAAGTATATATGGACAAGAATATACATAAGTTGATAATTATCACAGCAAGGAAAAAATATATATCCAGTTATAGCAGTATTCTTTCCACTTTTGTATTTGTTTAAATTTGTCATAATAAAAAGTTATTAAAAAACAGTGCATATATTTTGACTAAATACTTCAGTTCAGGGAACTTTGCCTTAAGGAAGAGAGTAAATGATGGGAAAAAAAGTTATTCACACAAGGATGTTTATATCAATATTATTTGTGAAAGTAGAAGGAAAAATCAGAAATATAAATAGCTAATGATTAAAGAATGGTTATATAATCTATGGTGTATTATCTCAGGGGACCATTATGGAACTATTATGGTGATCAAACATGAGGCCAAAAATACATGAAAAGTGTTTTGCAAAATAATATTAGAAAGAAAAAACAGAACAATCTTTCAACTCTAATTTAGCCAGCCATAGTATTGAAATAATGTGATTTTATATTACTGTCGGAAATTTTTAGTACATTTTCCTTAAGCAATTTAATGATAATTCCAGTTGTCATAAATAAGAAAATTAAGTGACAAGATTCGGCCCCTTCTAGGTCACACTGGCAGGTCTAGGAAGAAGGGCTGGCGGAGGGGTATCTTTTTCTCCACCATCTCTACATGAGGGTAGATGGCAGTAGCACACACACTCCTACCCCTCAAATATACACCCTTGAGCATCTTGTCAATGTGTCAAAATTCTAACAGTTATACCAGCATTTTACTAAAGTTTATTAAGATTAAACAAAGGAAAATGCAAATGTAAAATATATTAAACGTTAACCAGTAACGGGCTACTTTGTTTATTTGTTTGTTTGTTTTTAATTACTAAGGACATACAGTTTCCTTGACTTACAATTTAAGAAATAATCTGCCTTAGAGTATAGCAATGTTCACAAGTACTTCTAAATAAATGTAGTAAATCAGAGGTGAACCCCCACCAGGTTATCTTCTTAATGGCAACAAATCCACTTTGTGTTGAATATCATAGTGGCTTTAAAAGTTGTCCACAAATTATTTGATATTTCTTTCTTCAAAAAATAGGATATGATTCTCCTTTCCTCAAGTGTGGGCTATACTTAGTAACTCACATCTAATGCACAGAAAGAAAAAGTGAAGGTGTGTGACTTGCAGGGTAAGGATATCAAATGCATGTGGCTTCCTCCTTGCTCTCTTCCAGATCACTCTGGGGAACACTACTAATCATTTTATGAGAACACTCACTCAGCCATGTGAAGAAGCTTGTGTGAGGAGGAACTGAGGCTTCCTGCCAACAACCACGAGAGTGAGCTTAAAAGCAAATCCCCTAACCCAATAAAACTTTAAGATGACTGCAGCCCCACAAGAGACCTTACGCTGGAATCACCCAGCTAAACTAATCCTGAATTCATGACCCACAGAATCTGAGATAATAAATGTTTGTTGTTCAAACCACTACATCTTGAAGGTCTTGACATAATTTGTTATGCCACCACAGGTGATACAAAAAGTTTTAGAGGACTTTTAGAAATTGTATTTAATGTGATTCTTAGGAATATATGTTTAACAGTGTTTTATTGATTTCACTTAATCCCTGGTAGTCTCCTATAAAACTAGGATGTTGCTAGCAAAAGTTTTGCCAACTAGAAACATTTTTAGAAATATAATTCTAAAAATGTAAAAAGGTTCTGTATCGAAAATCTATATGCCCACATGATATGCACTAGAACATATTAGTGACATAAACAATGTTAAGGTGAAAAGGATTTGTGAGTACTTTTAAGTTGTTTAAACATCAATAATTTAAAATGCCTTTACATTAATATTAGTTCCAAAGCTTTCTATCTATAAATGTTTCATTGTTTAAAATTTGTTTTATCTGTATTTTTGTTTTTCATATTTATACTGAAGAGAAGGAAAGGGAAGAGAAGGATGAATAATTCTAAAGCCTGAGAAAATAAGGCCCTTCATTTGGGAAAATATTTCTCATGTGACTAGTACTACACCTTTTTAGCTCTTTAGAAAAATACCCTTCCTTTTTTTAGGAGACAAAAGTATTATTGTTTAAAATGTATACCAGTTTTAAAAAATATATTTATTTGAAAGAAAACAACATAATTCACATGTCCTAGCTATGACTTAAGGTTCCTTTTCAATGCTATCTGTGACTGTTGGTCAAATTTAGATTCTTTCCCTTCATCAGGGATGTCAAATAGTTGAAACAGCAGACATGTGTTTCAGGGTCTTTAAAAAAAGGCTACAGGTCTCCAAGTGTTTGATTCCTCCATACTAGCGTATGAACTAGCAGGTTCATTCTGTAATGACATTGTCCATGTACTCCATGAGAGAGACTTCTAATTTAGAGGTAATTCCATGAAAAACAGGTTCTCTTTCAAATACTTCCACAGAAGTATTGGAAAGTCTTTCCACTAAGAATGTGAGGATAGTCATCCTTGTTGGTTGAAGAGGAAAGATGGAGTTCTGGTATCATGATTATGTACCACAAAAGCCAGATCAGTTAACTCAAAACAAGCAGTAGAACTTCCTAAAGCTGAACAACTGTGTGAAAATGATAAATTCTAATGATAAAAACCAAGTTTCATTAATGTCTCTGGCTTAAGAAACAATTTAACAAATGTAACTGAAATTTGATGAAATAATAAGAGAATGGCACCAGAAATGACTAAATAACCTATCCCCAGGGGGATACCAAAGTAACTTGCAGAAGCAAAAACATCTGCTTTTGATTCCTGGACTTCAGCGAATACAAAGGTAGCCAAAGCCATGTGTTAATTTGACAGTATGGTGGCACATCATGTTGCATGTCTTTTAGCGATGAGAGAAATTGTGCAGAATGCATACTTATGTCCACAGATGCTTAACATATTCCAAGTGCCTTCTATGCCATTGAAATTATGCACCTTAAACTTACACAGAGGTAACTTGTCATTCAAAGTATAGAATTAAACCTTACAACGTGGAAGACTTAGAAGCCAATGCACAGACTGTCAATAAGAATAATATAAGCATCTTTTGGAAATGTAATTAAACACAGTGGTATCAGATGTTCAACATGAGATATGCCAAGGAAAAATATAGGATTAATAATTAATCAACTATTAATCAAGTTACCATGATTTTTAAGGAAAAAAATGGCAATAAGATGCAAATTAGGAATGAAATAAGTCACATAGCCTTACAATTATATTGTCTTAGTCACTCTCATTACTATTGCTTACTAAGTAGTGCTGTCTGTAATAATCTATGTGCCATACTTAATAAAAACTAGAGTACTCAGCTAATCTTAAAAATCAAACATAAACAATAGTGTTCTCATCTGTAGCTCTATAAATTAAACTATACATAATACCTGAAGCAAAGTTCCAAAGAAAAAAGCATTCTGCTATTTATTTATGTAGATGACTCTGTTGACTTTGTATGGGGAGGCTTTGAACCTTGTGCTATTTACAGGAGTGCTGTGTGCTTATTTGAGGTCTTCATTTTGACCCATGTCATGTTTGTGCTACCTGATAGATGGGGTAAAGGTGAAGGTCAGGAGTGGAGAGCAAATAGGGGTTAAATGGTCCTATCAGGTCACATGCATACATGTCTCACAGAGCTGCAACTCAATTCTTTGACTTATAAAGAAACTGTGAAGGAATCAGGTTTTTTGAGTTTAGAGAAGAGAAAGCCATGGACTATCCTGGTGATGACAATCTTAACAGTGTGTTTGAAGCTGCTAAATAAATGTTGTCCAACTGTTCTTTATTCTACACAAGGTCATGACTTACACAGAGCAAATGGTCTTTAAAGCTACAGCTGCAGAAACCTCTGTGTAACATGAATAAAATTGTTGCAACTTAAGAGAAAGAGAAGGGAAAGGGTCTCTTTTTGTAATGTTTGAATTTTGGAGGTTACTTTCTTGAAAATAAAGGAATGGCTCTCATGTTACTCTGTGATTACCAAAAGCACAGAATTCTGCTTGTAAGAGCCAGATGAAATTTAAAAAAGTGTTGCTATTGATTTCACAGCTGAAAATATAAAAGACACTGGATTATTTTATAGTAGCTATACTAGTCATATACAGTTTTTGCAGTTCTTTTTAATCTGTAAAATACTTGTATATTTCAACCATATTGGTTAACATTTAAACAATTAGGCTTTTTTTCCAAGAAGTTGCCTAAAACATCTGGATTGGTGATCATCATTCAGGGAGTTTGGGGGTTGGACACATGTCCCAATGGAGAAAAGAAACTAGAAGAACACCCTGAGAATAAGAATGGCCTTTTCAAACTACATTCCCACATTCACCCAGGCTCCCTTGAGAGTATCGACTGTAAAAATCCATCAATATACGATGATATGTCCCTCTGTGGAACCATCGGAGAAATGATGGGAAACCACTGATGTAGATTCTCAAGGCTATAAGAGTAGACAACCTGCATCCAAGTTTTGCCTTTTCCTTGCCGCATGACCTTGGGCAAGTAAGATGAGGTTAATAACAGAAACTTGATCAAACATGAGTATTAGGAATTTAAATGAGATAAAGCAAGTAAAGCACTCAGCACAGTGACTGGCATGTAGTAGCTAGCACTCAATAAATGTTCAACAGTATGGTTATTGCTCCCAAAAGAATTCCAAAGTCTCAGATCTTAGAAAAGAGAAAGCTGTCTTTAAAAATAGCATTAAAGAAATGTCTAGGCAGGGACTGAATTAATGACACTTTCTCTTGGAAATTGTAAAGGAAAGCATTCTATTGTACGGTACTTAACATACTCTAAGTTTTTTTCTTATATTCTAGGATTTTTTGAAATGCAGTTGAATACAGGAACTTTTGCCCCTTTGGCAGTCTCTCTACACTGAGCTCTGTGTGAGTGAATGATGATTATGTACTTAGTAATTTCAACATAATTCTGAGTTCACTGATGGGGGTCATGCCTACAATTCCTTATCTCACTTGTTCTCAGCCAGCCTGATTCTCATTATCTGTGATGATTCTATATGAAATGATCTATTAAACTTTCTCAAAAAACTCCTAAAGGGTAGTTAACTGGTCTAAGAAAAACAGCCTATGCTGAATTTCATTTTGCCTGAAATATTACCACCCTTTCTGCCCTCTTGCTGTTGAAGGAGTTTGAAGTCCTTTCCAAGCTAGACCTAAATGACATGGCCACGTTTGCTTCCCTACCTGCTCAGTCAAGGCTCCAGAGCACACCTTCCTGCTGGGGAATTGAACAATCTTCTTCCCAGCTCTGCTCTTCCTTTTAAGGCCTTTCAAAGGGCAGTGCACATTTCCTACCAAAACATGTTCTCTCTGTCTTCTGCCTCTGTCTCTCTGCCTCTCTGTCTCTTTCTCTCTCTTCTCAAGCTCTCATAACAAAATACCATAGACTGGGTGGCTTAAACAGCATATATTTATTTTTCATAGTCCTGGAAGCTAGAAGTCTGAGATCAAGGAGCCAATATGATCAGTTTCCAATGAGTGCTGTCTTCCTGGCTTGTGGACAACAGCTTTCTTGCTGTGTCCACACATGGAAGAGACAGAGCAAGCTCTGGCGTTTCTTCTTCTCAAAAAAGCATCAGCCCTGAGTTTAAAACCCCATCCTATGACCTCATTTAACCTTTATCACCTTCTCAGAGGCCCTATATCCAAACATAGTCACCTTGGGTATTAGGACTTCAATGTATGAATCTTGAGGGAGAGCTCAATTCAATCAACAGAATTCCCTTCTCTCCCTCCCTCTCTCCCTTTCCTGTCCTATTGAGTTTTGTTATTTATTGCTTCAGACATATTTTCCACTTTTAGAGAATTTCTTTAATGTCTATATCTTATCTCCTCAATTAGATTGTACATTGCCTTAGAAAAAACACTGCAGTTTTTGGCCTTCTCACAGTCTGGACATGTAGAAGAAATTTAGTATAGGTGTCATTTGATTGACTCATTAAAGAATACCTTCAGTTCAATTAAACTATCTATTGTAGTATCAAAAAAGGGTAAGAATCATTACCACCATTCATTGAAAGTTTTATTATAAGCTGGGTACTCTTTCAAGCACTTTAAAAAATTATTTTAGCTAATAGGTTTATTAACTCATTTTCTTTAAATATAACGTAAGTCCTTCCCATAAGCCAGGTGCTTTGCATATGTCTCATGTAATCTTTGCTACTATCCTGTTAATAGCTGTCATAGTGATCATTTAAGAGATAAGGAAACAGGTTCAGAGAAAGCAACTTTCCAAAATTATATGGTTAGTTAGAGGTGGAGCTGAACTAAAAACCAGACAAGTCTGATTCTAAAATTCATGTTGTCCCCACTATATTGTGCTACATTAGAATCCTCACTGCTGGCTAACATAGCCAACAAAAACTGACTCCCTGAGACCTCAGACAACAGCATCTCAACTGCTTCTGGGACTAAACCAATATGCAGACACTGTTGGAATTTTGTTACTGGCAAGGGCACTAGCAGAAATTTTTGTGCAGCATTAAATATTTTAAGAAATCCAACAGTAGACAAGAAATTCATGCTATGTTTATGAGGCGGCCTTCAGTGGCCAAGTTGGCTTTCTGTCATTCAGAGTAATTCAGCTATTCATTACAAATACTACATGGGGACAATTAGTATTCCACTGGTTCTGGAACAACAAAACCCTAAGGTGTACAGAAAGAACATGTGGAGTCTGGCCATGAGCAAGGGTTTCATGCAGAGATAGCAATAGGCCACCAGGTTGTGAAAAATCCAGTTTGTGTCCCTGTAAATTAATACCAAAATTTCAAACAAAAATAACACATTTCTGATTATTGCTCAGTAATTTCACCTCCAAATAATGTAATGATCTAAAAGAAATAAAAAGATAGGTCTAGGAGGTACAAGGAAAAGGGTTACCTCGATCCTGTTCTAATGATATAAATTAGAACCACCTTCCAGGAGACAATTTGGAAATACATATTATAATGATACCTTTGAGCTGGTACTCCAGATGGTCTCTGAGCTAACTAGAGAGAAAGAAAATATATGGAAGAGTGAGAATCATCTCTTTTGGTGGCCCCATATCCACCCATGGCCAATCAAGTTGAGCACTTATCTGCATGTTTGTTGAATTGGGGAATTTTGAGAAAGGGGAGAATATTTTATTACTTTTTACATATAATATACAACTCAAAAAGGTTAAAAGATATATACATACATAGTAAAAAATCTCTCTCTCCCAGGCCCTGTAACCACTCAGTACCTCTCCCCAGAAGCATCCGGCTACTGGCTTATGAATCCTTCCAGATATATTCTACATAAATACATACACACATTTGTTATTCAAGTAATTTGCATGTTTTTCCTGCATTATAGTCAATAGGGATTACAATGGAAGCACCAAGTTTCAATGTAAACTTTTATGTTAGAGATGTACTTCATTGTCTAATCATAGATCTCATCAACCTACTGACTTTCATTATGTCTACCTGGGGAGGGTGGACATAAACACAAAGCCTTACACTGTTCTTGGCCACAAGTTTAAAACTGTCTGTCTGGGATCCTCCTTCACCAACATCTTGGCAATTCTTTTTGCCTCTCTTTCGTGTGTGTTCACTTTGGTTTGTATTGCATTATTCCTCTCTCTTGATATGCTTTCTCCTTTTGATATAGCACATCCTTCAGGAGCCTTTAGGAAGTAAGAAAACAGATTTTTGCATGTTTGAAAATGTCTTTATTCTACCCCTTCTTTTGATTGGTAATTTAACTGAGTATAGAATTCTAGATTGAAAATAATTTTTTCCCTGACCTTGAAAGCATTTCTCCAGTGTTTTCTAGAGTTGTTGTGGGATAATATGAAGCTACACTAAATTCTGAATCTTTGCAATCTTCTGTTGGCCACAGGCAAGAACAAATAGATGAAGCTGTAGTCACGTCCATGCTCACTCTCCTCCTCCCATCACAAGGCAAGATACGTTCTCTCTTGGGATGGAAATGGCTAATGATCTGTGAGGTTTCTACTAAACTTTGGGTTCAATTATAAAGATATAGATGGGAACATTCTGAAACCCCTCTGGGTATGAGAAGTGTTTCTAATCATCACTGGTTAATGATCGTGGAAATTGTTGCTTCTTACCCTAGCTTTTTCCAGAGCTCTTCTTGATGCTCTCCTCTGACTTGGGGAAAACACATTAATTTGGGCTAATTGACCTGTCAGGATTAATGAAAAGTCTAAATTACAGAACATATTAAAACCGTCATAGGCATCTGGTGTTCCAGTAAAGTGAGCTTTGGATCATACATCTAAAGACCTACATTTAATTAAGTCTCAGCTTTGCTACTTACTAGTTATATGTCTTTTAATGTATTAACCTCTCTGAGCTACTGTTTTTTGATCTATAAAATAGACATAATGAATAGCCCACAGTGTTGCTATAATAAATGTATTACAGGCAGTAGTTTAGTAAAGTATATGACAAAGCACTAAACACATATAAGGCATCCTTATAATAATTTAAATTAGGTAACTAACAGTGCCTAGTAGAGTTCCTTAGGAAGCTACTTTAATGTATTTTTTTAAAAGTGTTATTTGCATATTTATTTATGTTAATGAACTTCCAGGTTATTTAGTAACCGTTCTACATAATTTAAATTTTTGCCATAATAAATGATTTAACAAATCCTTTCTTCCAAGGTGTTGTAAAAATAAACTTTAACCCAGTTTTTAAAATCCAAATTATTAAAATTTTCAAATAGATGTTTTATTATAGTTTTACTGTTTTCATTTAGAAAAACAAAATTGTCACTCTGAAGTAGTAAGGCTTTCTGAAAATAACATTGCTGAAATAACATTGGGGTTTGGTGATTTGGAAAAAGTGGAGCCCTGTTATTATTGGAAACTGAATTGGATTTTAAATAGAAAATAAAATAGGACAGAAATGACTTTAAGGAATAAGTGGCAACTTTACCTTTTTTTTTTTTTTTTTTTTAGATAGAATTGTACAGACATTTCTGATCAAAAGCCCTAAACAAGAAAACAATGATTTAAAGATTGAAACAGGTTTCACACACCAGCTACATCTGACATTGTACCCTGAGGACTCTTGCCCTTTCTATGTACTGCTGTTTGGGTCAAAGGAATAAACAGGTAGCATCTAATAGGTCTGTCATTCAAAAAGAAATACCTCTAAATATATAAAAAGTGATTCACTACAAATTGAAGCCAAATGAGAAGGATATAGGAGTTTTTGTTATTCTTCCTATCATATATTTCTCTTGTTAAAATGTCCTTATTTCTAATATTACCACAAATATACAAAAGGAATATGGTATAGTTCAGCCTTTGATCAAACAATATAATTCATTCATTCCCCATGTGTTTATTCAGCACCTTCTACATACCAAGCATGATTCTAGATGCTATGAATGCAGCATTGAATCACATAGACAACATTGTTTGCCTTTGCAGAGTTTCCATCCTCAAAGCACTCAAGGGTTGTATCAGACAAAAACAGTATGGGTGGCAGACATTACAAATTGTGAGAGGCAGTGATCTTGTATTCCTTGAAAATGTAATCGTTTCCTAGGTGCCTGGGGGAACTAAAAACCTCAGTAATCCTCTGGATCCAGATTCCAAAATTTATCCTTCTCTATATGCCTGGAAGGCAAAAAAACAAAAACAAAAACAAAAAATCCCTCAAGGCATGGTGGTCAAAAAAGGTGAATAAGAAGAAATCAGATCATTTAACTAGAAGGCCCACTGGCCCTCTCCTTTCACCAAACGAAGCATGGTAAGCTGCCCGGCTGATCCAGTGTGTCACAGGTATTCCAGAACAGCTTTGGTTTCTAATATTCTGTCCAACTGTCCTTGTGAGCACATTTATACTTGTCACACCATGCTTTCCTACATTTTGGTTGGGAAAATACGGCTTCTATCACCATAAAGCAAATGCGAGAACAGCAGCTGAGGTATTGTAACTGCCCTGCCAACACCATGTAACAAGGGCAACACGGGGAGACCGACTGATTAACAGAGGCAGTCAAAGCCTGAGATCATGAGGAAAATATCCATAACTCTTAATATGTCAGGAAGTACAGTGGCATCTGGGCAGAAAGAATGAGTCTGCTTTTAAAAAGAGAAGGATTTCAAAATGTCTAAAGCCCTTCAGAGAGTCATTAGAGACAGTGGAGTGCTACCTAAAGAGTAACCTTTTCTTCCCATTTCCTGTTGTTTTCTAGATTGGATGAGAGAGCACTTTGACCTTATTGGGACTCTCCAGTGGGATTCCTGGCCCCATCTAGTCCTTTCTGCCCTGCTGTTTTCCTATTGCAAACTCACCAGACATTTTCTACATTAGGGAACAAGGTCATGGAGCAGAACCCGGATAAACATCCATCCAGTCACAAGTTTCAATGTAAAACAAAATCTGTTAGCTTGGTCTCATTTGACTAAAAGTTCCATTTCCTTTTTAAAAATAAAAATAACAAGCTATATGTAGATATATTTGTATATTTTGAAGTTCACTTTGGTTTTGCAGGGATGGAGGTAGTTTTTTCCTTCACTCTCCTTTCTGATCACCTCCAGGAATGTGATGTCTCACTTGTTAAAGTTACTTGATTCCATTAAACACAATGCCATAGAAAATTTGGGCCAAATTAGACTTGACAGGTCACCTAGCACAAGCCCTCATTTTACAGATGAAGAAACTGAGACCCAAGGATGTTAAGTAAGTCTCTCTGGTCACAAAGCCAATCAATAGCAGGGCCAGGGGGCCACTGACTGCAGCCCCATAGTTATTTCACTAAATATAGGAATGCACACACTCACAAGGACAGTTGTATCCCTGATATTATCTAGTGCTTCAGGGAGGAAGTGGAATCTCTCTTATGGAGCACAGGGTGGAAGGAAAGTACTCAGGTACATCAAAGAGCAGGATTACCCCAAGTGTTCCCGAAAGCCCCTCATGCTGTGGCCCTTTTCGGAGGCACTTTTGACTACACACACTCAGAGAGTTTCTTCAGCCTCCAAATGGCACAGTCAGGCATAGAGTGATTGCGTTTGTGACCCTCTGAGTTTGAGGACTTTGGTTCATGTAAGGTGCAATGTTGATTAATCAAACTATAAAATTTATATTATTTTTGACTCTTAACATAGTCCCAGCCAATAACAATGACATGCTATCACATGTGGTTTGGAAAACTTAATTTGACAAGTGTGAACAGATATCCCTTTTCATCACAGTGGATTTCTAAAACTGATTTTGTGTAAAGATGACTGCAATAAAATGGGCTGTAGTTGCCATAGGAACATGATCTCTGGTGTTTGGTAGCAGTGTTATAAGTGTGTATGAGTGTGTGTTGAGGGTGGAGGGAGTATCTTGACAAAGGAGCCCCAATAGGTTGATATCAGTTAAAATGGATACAACCTATTTGCTCACAGTCTTATATCATCCACATGTTTTACAGATGACTTATTAACTCCAACATGAATTAATTAAATATTTAATTTGCCATCATTTGAATTGCTGCCTTAAGATTTAGAAGGACTTTGAGGTGTTTATTTGAATAACTTAACTGTCTTTAATTAACTACCCACTAACTTTGAGCTACTTACTGTCTTTTTTTGCCCTTGAAAACTGTCTCCATAGCAAATAGAACTATTCAAAATAATTCTGTTGTTCAGAATATTTTTTACAGTAATTGTTACTCCATAAATTTTTACTGGTTCTACTAAATGAAAAGAGTTCTGAAAAACATGAGATAATCCTATGATTCTCCCCATCTTCTCTTGCCTCCTGGATTTATTTAAAGCTACACATTAGAGTAACTCTTGGCCTATCAACCAAAAGACACTGTGGTCTGGAGACAGTGAGAGCTGCTGCACATCCATTGTCATAAGACCAACCTGGCACTTGTGGCTGAACCTTTTGACCACTTCACATTTTGCTGAAAAACATCAAGCCTATTACCAGACTTTTGGATAGGTATTTTTAAACAGAGTTCACAAAATTATTAAGACACCTAGCTGGTGGCACAGTGGATAAGGCACCAGCCTGCGAACCTAAGAGTCACTGGTTCGATTCCCCAACCAGGGCACATAACCAGGTTGCAAGCCAGGTCCTTAGCTGGAAGCAGGTGAAAGGCAACCATACATTGATGTCTCTCTCCCTCTCTGCCTCTCTCCCTTCTCCTCTCTCTAAAAATAATAAAATAAAATCTTTAAAAAAAGTTTTAAAAAATGATTAAGACAGGAATAAGTCTGTCTGTATTAGTACTTTCTTTCTTCTTGAAGTTGTACAATGTAATTGAAAATGCTGAATAAAGGGAAGCAAACATCGAGAATTTAATTATGGGTGTTGATTAGGCAGCTGGATAATTGCTACTGACAGGATAATAGTATTTGTATAGTGCAACAAGAAAGAAATATGCCTGGTTGTGTAAAATTGATAACTTTTGCTGGGGTTTTCTGTCTCTGAAGATCTAAATTTTGACTAAAATAGTCAAGTGTGTCCCTTTATTGTGGGTGTTATCTGTACGTGTATTTGGAGGGATTCTTTAGCCACGGGCATTATAGATATTTCAAAATATAAATAGGTAGTTATCTTGAAAAAAAGTTACTGTGGCACTTTGTAAAGAATATAAGCAAAAATGATAATGCTATAGCTTTTTATCTACTGTCCATCCTAAAGCTGTCAAAGATGGGGATAAGAGGCAGACTCATGTGCGGAAGGTACACATGTAAAAACTATACTCTCACTTCAAAGGAGGGAAAATTTATTAATTTTCAGTCAGTACTCACCCATATAGGAAACTTAATTACTAATACTCAATTATCTATGTTTTCATTATTCTAGATTAAGAATTACCCTCTCCTCACTAAAAATTTAGAACAGTTTTTCAAAGTAGGTTCCACAGAACACTAACCCTGTTCTTTTGACTAGCCATTGCATCAAAAAGATTTCTTCTGTCTATTGAGTCCTGGATGGCTTCTATGAACATTCATACTGCATTTTTGACATTAAACTCTAAAAAATCCTGCAGTAAAAACAACCCACCTAACATTACTTACCTGTTTCCCAAATTTACTTGGCCATGGAATTCTTTTGTCAGGTTAGAGCTGCCAACCTCCTCAGGGACTTTATAAAACCCGTCTTAGAGCAGAAAATCAGAATGTTGTCATAGAGAATTTAGTCATCTTGCCAACACTTTATATAAGCTCAGATATCTTTGCTACTTTATCTTCAAGATACAGTCACACAAGTCCAGTAAATGTGAACTCTATTTCATAAGGAGCCCATTACATGCTACTAGAAATGTCTTCCTTACATTAAATCTAAACTTGTGTCCCAGGAACTTTTCACCCATCACAACTAATTCTAGTTCATAGAGCAACAGGAGGTGACATCTTCCATTTGGCAGCTTCTCAAAAAATCTAAAGATAATGATCATGTTTTTATTGAGTTAATACTACTCCAGGCTAGTTCCGTTACTTAAAAATTTGTCCTAGCATATGATTTTTAGTTCTTGTACATCCAATTTTCCTTCTTTAGTTGATGTCTTCCTTAAACTGTAACCCAAAAACTGAGCATTATGCTCAGGTATGACAATATTCTGAATATAATCTAAAAATCAAAGAGGGCAGTGGGACTATTACATCCCTTGATCTCAACATTTATTTCACAGATTACCACAGTTTGGGTTTCCAGGAAGCAGACTCTGCCATGGAAATTAGTGTGTGGGAGGTTTACCAGAGATCAGCACCTGCTGAAGGGAGCAAAGGAAGCACGAGAAGGCAGAAGCTGAGCTGTGATACAATATCAACAGAGATATCAGCTGAGCCTTTGATTCCTTTAGAGTGGGCCAAGTTGGAGTTAACCAAGTTAGGGTGCGAAGGCTGGGCTTTTATACCACCCTATCCCATCATCCATCAGTTATTAGATAAAGGCCACTCTAGAAAGGAGGACATCTCCTCCGGAGAGGCAGCTCTCTTTAGCTGAAGCAAACCTGAAAAGAAGCTGACAGCTGAAGTCTGTTAGCTTTAGGGGGAAAAGTCCTTCATTCATGAAGAGTATTCTGGACAGCATGTGATTGCATCTATTACACTACTCCCTCATGACTTTACAAACTTGGATTAGGATTTAAATGCAACTGAAAAATGCAGAACCTTCAACAGAAGCACCTCTAATATTTCTTCAATATTTTTTCAGTGTAATCTAGATGTTTTGCTATCACACACCTTGAAATTTTTCCAGCCTCTGTCTGCTATTTAATTGAATATTTTATTGTTGTTCTATTACAGTTGTCCCCATTTTCCCCTGTTGCTTTCAACTCCCCACTCCCTACAGTCAATTCCCACCCTGTTGTCTATGTCTATGGGTCCTTCTTACAAGTTCCTTGGTTAGATCTTTCCCCTTGTTTCCACCCTTATTCCTCTTCCCCCTCCCCTCTGGTAACTGTCAGTCTGTTCCTTGTTTCCATGACTCTGGGCCTATTTTGCTGCACATTTCAGTTACAACTACTTAGGTACTTTTGATATTTAGTTTTGCAGCACCCACTTCTTAGTGCCAGAATCTGTATTCTTTTTTTTTTTTTTTTAAGATTGTATTTATTTACTTTTAGAGAGAGGGAAAGAAGGAAAAGGAGAGAAACATCACCGTGGGAGAGAAACATCAATTGGTTGCTTCTCATACATGCTCCAACCAGAAACTGAACCGCAACCCAAGCACGTGCCTGATCTATAATCAAACCATCAACTTTTTGCTTTGTGGAATGATGCCCAACCAACTGAGTCGCATCAGTTAAGGCCAAAATCTGCTTATTTTACAGTCATAGGGGCAGTCTAAGGTGAAAGTACATGGCACAGACAGGCCCATTAGAGATCTCCTACTCTACCTCAAGAGAGAAAATCCTTATTTATTCTCTAGTTAGGTCTGTTATACTATGTGCAGGTTTGTGAGCATCTAGGTTCCCTAAATGTAGGTCTATCTTTACTGGAAAAGGATAAAACCAACACACTGAAAACACAGATAAAGGACAGAAATAGCAAGTGAAGGTAAATTATGCATCTTTTTGCCTGTAATGGCAGAACCAAGCCTGAAAAACTTATTTAGAGTTGGAGAAAAGATGTGGTAAGGGGGACAACTAAGGAAACTGAAAAGGAGTGGCTGGAGGGGCAGAAAGACACCTGGCATATGTAATCTTTCAGAGACCAAGAGAGAAAGTGACTCAATAAGAAGGACATGGTAAGGTGAGTCAGGTCCTGCAGCCAGACCTGGAAGGGAGGATTGAAAAGCTTTCTCTGGGTTCAGCAATTAAGATAAACTGAAGAACAAAATAGAAACAGAGGTATGGACACATGGAACAAGCTGACAGATGTGATAGGCAAGTAAGGAGGGAAAGACTGGATGAAAAAAGGGGAAGGGATCAGCCAAAGAACATACATGTGTATGCATAACCCAGAGGCACAGCCAACAGTATGGTGATGGTCAGAAGGAAAGGTGGGTGGGGCTCTATGGAGGTGGGCAAAAATGGTAAGGGAAAAGAAATGGGGACATATGTAATAATGTCAACAGTAAAATAAAAGAGTGGTTGGTTAGTATTCAAGCAGCCCCTTCTAGAGAATGGTAGGGACTGAGACAGGTTTCCAAATGGCTGAAGAGTGAATGGGAGGTGAGAAGGCACAGAAGGGACTGAGAGCATACGTGGAGAGATAAATCTTTGGTAAGAGAATGAAGAATATAGAGTAGATGCAGGCAGGATTGGTGATTTATTGGCAGGAATATGAGGACTTCTGTTTCCTCTCTAATGTGTGCAGCCAAGTCTATTGTGGGTTTAAAAAGAGAAAAGCAGTAATGTTTGATGGAACATGAGATGGCAGTGATATACAAAGATGTTTAGGAGGGGAGAAATTTTTGAAGAAAGTGGAGAAGATATTAAAATTATTGAGAATGATGAAAAAGATCTTATAATCATCCCAAGAAGTGGCATCATCAATATAAAAGGCTTGGCATATCCCAAAGAAAACATTTTAACTAGAGTCCAACTGGATAACTTGAAAGAGTAAAAAGAGAAGAGAAAGCCCTGGCTGGTGGCACAGTGGATAAGGCACCGGCCCGCAAACCCAAAGATCACTGGTTTGACTCCCCAGCCAGGGCAGGTAACCAGGTTGTAAGCCAGGTCTCCAGCCAGGTCCATAGCTGGAGGCAGGCAAAAAGCAACCACACATTGGAAAAAAAAAAAAAAAATGAGAAAAGAGCAAGCCAAGGAACATTGCTGAACTATATTCTGTGAATGTTTTCTATACTTTTCTTTAGTTTCCTTTTTTACCATAAATGTATATTAATTTTATAACTAGAATATAATTTTTTGCCTCATATACATCCCCACTGGGGACCATTCAGGGACCATAAAGTATATGCCTTAAGGTTGTCCATTCCAGAAATGGGAAAAGGAAGTATTTACCCATGTGGTCTACCCAATGGTCCAGGGATTGCCCTTGGCTGTTAACCTCCTTGAGCATGTGTCACAGTAACTGAATGTGTACCTGCTGGCTCTGAAGTGATGTGGCAGAAAAGCCATGAGGACAAAGATCCACAGTGCAGATGAGATGAGGAGCCAATAGGTAGGCTGGGAAGACATGAACACAGCACAAGCATTTTGCATTCACACCATGGAGTACACTGGAGTTTGTAAATTCAGACCAGAATCATGAAATAAAATAATGGCTCCTTAATAATTTGTGTTGTAAATCTATTTTCTTAATTTGATTTTGATATATATCAAGCTATATATACTGTATGTGAAAGAAAAAACATACACACACACATCCCAGTTAAGTATGTTTATAGTAAAAAATGAAAAAGAAAAGAACTAAAGAAAAGTATAAAGACAAAAGGCAATGACCTCTAATATACTGATGATGTATTTTCTTTGAAATAGCCATTTTTGTATGTTTGAGATTTTTTTAAAATACAGTATTATGCCCTGTTTTTCTATATAACTTAATAGTGAGATCATTTTCAGATGCAAGAATTAAACATTAGAAGTTAGTGGTAGACACAATCTTGAGAAAGAAGAACAAGGTAGGAGGAATCACAATACCGGACTTCAAACAATACTACAAGGCTACTGTCATCAAAACAGCATGGTACTGGCATAAGAATAGACATATAGATCAATGGAACAGAATAGAGAGCCCAGAAATTAACCCAGGACTCTATGGTCAACTGATATTTGGACAAAGGGGGAAGGAACATCAAATGGAGTAAAAACAGTCTCTTCAACAAATGGTGTTGGGAGAACTGGACAGCAACATGTAAAAAGATAAAACTAGACCACCAACTTACACCATACACCAAAATAAACTCAAGATGGATAAAGGATTTAAACATAAGCAGTGCCACCATAAAGGTCCTA